>CAJNIZ010047142.1:11108-24585 GCA_905231905.1 Symbiodinium pilosum | reverse complement strand
TATTGTGTATGTATTAGGCATATGACTGTATCCATATACCTAACTTAAATACCTGTATATCTATAATTACATGTTCCTACAGTGGGAAGCCCGGCCAGCCGAGGCGGGCGCGCGCTAGCGTTTACAATTAATAGTAATAATATTTAGGGTTTTAAGGTTTAGGGCAATCACAACCATAAAAGCAAGGTAGGTATGAGGATTCCTATTCAAGGTACATGTTGCTAATTGTAGTATGTAGAACTTATAGGGGCAACCCTCGAATGAGGGTTTCTCGAGGAAGGGGTACCCATAGCTTACTGGTTCTTGGCAGGGAAAATGGGAATACAGCAGATAGGGATTATACAGGAGTTGTATTCCCTTATTCCCCGCTAAGAACAAATAAGTTAGGGACCGTGGGGACTCATCATGGAGACCCCAAAGAGATTACAGCCCCCCTTAAGTAGATAGAAGATGCCTTTGGGCATATTAGAATAAGATCCCTATATACGCCACATTCTGGCTACTGAAGGGGGACGATACGCGGGTCCCTTGTGAAGTTTCGCCGCTAGACGCTAGACACAAAACCCTAAAACTTTGACCTTGTATCACGGAGATTGTCAGGAAACACCTAAGTTAAGTAGGCATATTACGTAGCACCCATCTAGAAAAATATTCTTGAAAGGCTGTGTGTAGCACATTATTTGCTGGTAATTTGGGTTTTCCCCACAATGTAAAAAACTCACAGGGCGGGAACACAGCCCAATCTCGCTCGGGAGTGGCTTTGTCCGGTGCCATGAAGGACGGACTTCGGGAGTCGATCGCATCTGCGCGGCATTGGGTCTAGGGTTTCAAAGGTTCCGGGTTTAGGGTCTAGGGGTTAGGTTTCGGCTTCAGGGTCTAGCGTTTAGCGTTGAGATCTTAGGGCTCAGGGCGGTGGATATCAATATCTACTATACATTCCTTGTTGACACTCGTACTTTGAAGCCCCTAACATGCAGCCATCGCTAACATGTACTGGAAATTTCGACTTATCAAGCCAGCCAAAGGGTGCTTCCTAACAAGGAGAAAAAGGATGGTCGCTGCTCTTGCAGTACTCAGCCTGTTAGTACAAATTTTCTGCCCGCCCTGACTTCCAGTTGCACTTACTAGAGCTTGTCAGACTCATGACAGTCTTGTTATTGCCATCATCTTTTGCTGTCGCGATTGAGCTTGTAGCTGCCTTGGCAATTCCACCACGCACCAACCAACCACCCCCACCACCCAGCACCCACCACTCGCCGCCCGCTGTTCACATGGACACCACGATGAGGTGCTGTCCGACTTTGTCAAGGTCCCCATAACCCCCCTAAACACCAAACTCCTAGACCTTAAACCCTAGACCCTGAATTCTTAACTCCTAAACCCTAAACACTGAAAGGTAGATTCCATTTTCTTTTCCATCATCCCAAGATATTCCCTCTATAACCCGTTTTTACTCCCCCCCACCCCAACGCACATAACCCCAAGGCCTAGACCTGTAATGAGGATCCCTGCCTGGCTCATGGGACGCCGTACGGAAGGTGGAGCACAGCCTATCTGCATGAAGAAGAACCTGGTAAAAGGGGGCTTAGGGACTCCCAAAGTTAAAGGGCGCCTTCAAAGGGTATAGGGGTGGTTGTCAAAATTCTGGTCCCTTTTTGGGTACCCTAAGTATTAGGTTCCATATTATAATAGGGATCCAAAAAGGGACCATAATTTTGACAACCATCCGAAAACGGGTCATGTAGGGATGGCGATCTGTGTAGGGGTAAAAAGGGATATATCGGGCTTCCGGCTCAGGGTTTCCCAAAGTTAATGGTCTGTTTTGGGTGTCCCCGTAATAAGGATCATAGTATTTGGGGGTTCATATTTAGGTTCCCTATTCTGGGAAACTACCATCTAGGAATGCAAGATGTGCTCAATCCTCCAGACTTTTGCGCTTGGCATCTGGCACGAGGCTCTTGCTTCCGCTTCGAATACAACAGCTTAAGGCGTAGGAGCTACTGGTAAAGCAAAAGTAAAGCGATTTCATGGGGATATATAGAGATATCTTAGCTGTGTGTGTGTGTGTAGACAGGGTTTGGGGAGGTTACGGTGAAGAGCCCCGTCATAAAATGCAACTTGCTGATGAAGAATCCAATGGAGACTCGAACGGACAAGAAAAAGGCACCTGTGTAGATATAGGCGATTATTTCATTCCATAATGATAGAACACCTTTCTCAAAAAACGCACTCTAAAGTCGAAAACCACATGGGAAATCACGGGGAAACAGGTGATTACAGGCATGTAAAGGGCTTAGGGCTTGTTTGTTGCGACAAAAAATCGCCGAAAAAATGCCATGTTTTATGGCCCCGGAAAGCTGCCCTAAACCCTAAACCCTGTATAACCCCATTATAGCAGTTTCCATTTCATTTCCACTATCCCTGCCCCAAGATAATCCCTATATGACCCCAATATACCAACCTCAACTTCAACCTCACATTCGTCATGGGGTTAGGGTTTAGGGTTTAGGTTAGGGTTTAGGGTTTAGGGTGTTGGTGGTGTATAGCCCTTGGGTGTATCACAACTTCAAGTCAGGTTCAAAAATGACCCAGATTAGGGGGGGATCTTACGGCTTGGGCTTAGGGGCTAGCTTTTTGACTTCCACCCAAAAGCCAACTCCCCTAATATGGCTATGATTGAGCTAGAAGTAGCCCTCATAGTTGATTGAGAAATACCCTAAACCTTCAAGTACTCCCCGAACTCCTGGAAGGACAGGGTTATGGAGCTCCGCTGCCCAGCCACCCATTCGCAGACAGGCACCAGGAGTTCGAAACCCTGGACACGTCATCCGCCAACCTCGGTCGGGTCCAGGGCCTAACGAAGTAAACCTTGAAATACTGATGTTAAACACCCCGCCCAACCCCGAAATCAAAAATGTCCTACAGCATGCATAAGTATATATATATATATAGATATATGCACTCCCTTTCAAAGGAAAATCTAGTATCAGGGGTGCGTTTCTATGGTGTTGAATATCAGTATGACATGATCAATCTAAAATCCAAGGAGGCCCTAGAAAAGACGAGTTTTTAAGAGAGCGCTCTATGGGGCTTCATGTAAGCCTGCGGGAGGGTAGGATATGATAGGATGTAGGATTAGGATGCTTTGGGCTTAGACTTCAAAATCTGTGTTTTGATTTAGGGCTTGGGGCTTTCTAGGGTTCGGGATGTTTTGGGTCTTGGCCTGGGGTTTAGGAGGAACGGTCAAGGCAACTCGCGCCCGCGACTCGAAATGCTAAAGGCTTCATAGGAGCTCGAGTCTAAACTGCTGAAAGGGGGTTATATGGGGATTATATGGGGGATTATATAGGAGAGTATTATAGGGGCTGTTAAGGGGGATAAAAGGAGTTTTGAAGGCTAAAGCTCAACACAAACATTCCATGCAATCACGGCCTCGAACTCGCATCAAAACCACCAAACCATCAGACCACGAGCCTGAACTCACCTGCCCCACACCTGCAACCCCCAAACTTTACACCCCAGTACACTCCCCAAATTAACCTGGAAACCCCTATAGTCCCATGTTACAAGGACTGTAATCTTTAGAGGGCCCTTTTGGGGTTTCCATGTTAGTTTCCGGGAGTGTAGATCCTGCATCCCAAGTCGACATCCTACCCCCTTAAGACCCAACCTCAAAAACGGGATTCAAAACCCCAAACCCGAACAAGGTCCTACTAGGGTTAAGGGTTAGGACTCCACCTAAACCCTAAACTCTTAACCCCTAAACCCTACATAGTAGTTTCGATTTCCTCTTCCATTATCCCTATTATATTAACCCTATGTAACCCGTATAAATTCCTACACCGCTAAACCCTAAACCTCTAACAAAATCCTACACCCCTAAACCTGAGGATGGAGCTCATCCTGGTCGCAGGGCGGTGCCGCGCGGAAACCCAGCACAAGGCCTGTTTCAGCGAATGAGGGTTTGGGACTTAGGGTTTAGGGTGGAGGGTTTAGGATTTAGGGCTTAGAGTCCCAAATTGGGATAATGGAAAATTTAATGAAAACTAGAGGGGTTATAGGGTTATATAAGGCGTACATAGGGATTAATTACAAGGTAAACTATAGGGGTTATAGAGATTTCAGGGAATTAGGGGTTGTATTGGGGTCATACAGGGGTTACATTGGGCAATATTAGGGTTACATTAGAGCTATATAGGGATAATGGAAGAGAAAAATCGAAACTACTATTTAGGGTTTAGGGTTTGGGCTTAGGCTTCGGATTCTGGATGCAGCGTTCGGGTTTAGGGTTGAGGGTTGGATTTCAGTGTTTAGGGTTTTAGGATTTAGGGGGTTCGGGACTTAGGTTTTGGATTCAGAATGTAGGGCTTGGGGTTGAGGGTAGGGATCACCCCCGGCACTACTATCACTATGAGTGCCACAGGTACATGTTGCTGCTAAGGTGTGGCATCTCAGGATCAGGGTATATGGCATGAAAGCCCTGAGACCAGGGTTTAAAGTAGCTTGCTGAACAGCTTCCCTTAAACTGCCCGGAACAAAGACATTGAGCGAACCGAACCGGATACAAATATCCACATGTGTGCTTTAGACTCTATACTGTCTTGGAAGAGAGAAGGAGCGCCTGGTTCCAAGAATTTTCCGTATCAGCCATAAATCACTACCATCGACGGCCGCTATACTTCCGCAGAAAACGTACCAACAGGGTAAACCTGGTCGTTCTACAATTCGGTGATTGTGATTAGAACTGCCCTGAAGGGGTCAAATATTAGCAGGTCCAACCTTCTCAAAGCCCACACCCCAAATCCCAAAGCCATGGCAACTACAACTTCAGAAAATGCACAGGTTTAGGGCGGTTAGGATTTGGGGATCAGAATGTGCTGTATCTGTACTTGTGCAGCTCTGCAATGGAGAATTATCAGTTCAGATTCTCTGAAGCCACGAGAGCTGAAAATGCGCTACTTGAGGAAACTGCTACTGAAGGAAGCCACCAAGAAAGTTGCGACGTGGGATTCGGCAAGCCAACATACTGCAGAGAAAGCTGCGGGCTTTTTGGTGGAGTATTCTAGAACAACCAATCAGGCTACTATGGCTTCTATGAACCCCAAGCTGCTCCCATAACCTTGAACAAAAATCCCTAAAAGCCCGCAAAACGGCCCCCCTCAGAAATTTGACTCACTCCGGCCTTTAAACTCTAAATAACCCAATATACTATAGTAGTTTCCATTTTCATTTCCATTATCCCCATATAAACCCTATAGTATACCCAGTCCTAAACCCAAGCCCAATACCTAAAAGGTGTTCTTTGCGGGGTTTAGGTCTTGAGGCGTGGTCTTCTTTGGGTAGTTGAACCGCCAGAATGCAACGGCAACTGTTCCCCAACACCCACTTTTTGTAGATGAGGGCCTTTACCTAGGAAGCGGCTGTTTTGGGAACAACCACTTCTTTGTTGGTTGCTTGAGAGCTTCCCAACACAATCCCTATATAATCCTGAGTAATGGGACCCCCAAGGTCTCCTTGTTGCCCCCTTATGGGCTATAGTCAAAGCTCCTTATCGGGGATTATTTAAGGGATTATTTAGGGGATTATATAGGGGAGTATTATAAGGGTTATTAAAGGGATACTAGGAGTTTAGACCATGGCTCATACGGGCTTCAGGTTTAGGATTTGGCCCCCTATTTTCAGAGAAACTTCCATGAAGAGCTCAAGGTCTAAGCTCCATTTGTCCGGCCTGCTCTGCGGCCGATAGTCTCGGTAATCTTCGGCCTGTTGAATGTACGGTTCGAACCCTCCACCCAAAAAACCCAAATTCTCTCAACCCCGAACCCTAAAGTAGGGCCCATGGTCAGATAGCGTCGTTGATCTAAGTTACCTGCAGGACTATCTGGCGTGGGGACCCCGTGAAGTAAATGAATAGAAAGATCCGCACCAGCTGTTATCTAAGCAGGCGGCGCGTAGGGACCCTGGGGATATACGGGGATTCTGAGGGATCCAATCAGGATTCTACGGGGGCTATTTTGAGAACCTCCCACATGGAGATAAGCTCTCAGCTTACCACCTCGAATTAAGGGCTGGGCTGTACAATGCCCAAAAAAAGGTGGAATCCCATCAGGGCCCCTCACAACCTCGTATACCGTCTAAAAAAGGTCTGCAGATGGTTCCATGCCGGTCTGTGGGAAGTTCGGATGATAGACCCTAAACCCTAAACCTGTTCAGGGGTGATATGAGTCATAGTATAAACTCTTAGTATCCGGCTAATAACCCCTAGAATACTCCCCTAAACAATCCCCTATAGAACCCCCTTTATGAGTTGTTTGGACTATAGCTCGTATGAGGGTTCAGACAGGTGGGCACTATGGTTTATTTTGGCAGCCTGCAGGACCCTAAGTACCTTCTACGACCTTGGGAATGTGATAGTTTAGTATTCAGGGTTTAGGGTGTAGGTTTGTATTCTAAGGTCATGAAGGACGTTTAATATCAACCCATAAAAGCCTCGCCTAGACCCAGTTTCCATTTCATTCTACATGCTGTTTTCCACTTTGATTCTCCATGATTGGCGTGATGCTCAGCAGTACGTGTCTTTCTCCATGTTCTTCCAGTTGATGCTCCGTTTTCGCTCTTAGACTGCTAATTCTTCATCTCATCACGCCTCGCAATTTTATGTTGTTGCACCTCGTCTGGCCGACCCTTCACGTTACCCTTCTCACGCGTCACTCCTGTTTTTTCTTGTTTTGTGTGTTTAGACTCATCAGAGTCCGGACAGTAAGGTGAAAACAAAATTTCCTCAAGTACTGCCTTCTGCCTCTCTCAATGCCACTGCAATCTGTCCGTTTGTGGTCTTGGGTTGCCGTGTCTGATGTTGATGCCTGGTCCCCGTGGTTTGCTTCCTCTCTCTCTCTCTCTCTCTCCGTTTCGGCTATTTGGACCCTGCGATCTAGTTTCTCCATTTGTTCTTCATGTCTGGCTGAAAGTATGCTATACCCTAGAAGCCTAAGTAGTTGCCAACATCAGTTTGAGGTCTATGCGATGTACCCTATACCACAAGTATACAAGGCTGCTAGGACCCAATATTAGTAATATCTTACGCGTTTTTAGGCTTTTACATTGAACCCTAAAGCCTCAACCCTAAACCCTAAACCCTCAGCTGTGCGTGGTACGGTGCCTGTCCGCCGAGGAAATGGACTGAAAAAGGCTGTGGACTGACACCTCGAAGTAGTGCCCGTTCTGGAACACCTGGGACCGGAACAAGGTTTAGGGTCACGGGTTTAGGGTTTAGGGTTAAGGGCCTAGAGTTCAGGGAGCTGGGTTGTTGTTGAGGAACTTGAATTCAGAGACCGTAATATGGATATGCACTCCCAGGCGGGCAACTTAGCTTCAGCTCCTCAACAACCCGGGATATTGAGATACTCTGAAAGACGCAAATGCACCCGTTCAATCTATACTGTCTCTACGTAGCCCAAGAAACCTGAGATGCTATTCAACAACAACCTAATGGACAGCGATGATGTCGTTGTAGAGCTACAAATGGCTTATCTGGCTTATGCGCAAGAGCCCCTTCTCAGGAATTGTCAAGGGAGCCCAAAGAAGACAATGTTCTTTGCAACCTCGGTTTAGGGTTTAGGGTTTAGGGGTGATGACTTGGGGTTGAGGGGTCTGGTGCTTCTGCAGCAGTTCGGACCCGCGGCCCCCCATCTTTGTGGCCTTGATAAATACCTTACAGCCTGTGCAGATGCCCTGACATGATTGCATTCGTCATGTTAGAATAGGCATCTGGGCTTTCTTTTGCAAGGGCTGTTAAGGACATAGTGGTGTGCTACTGAAATGTATCTGGAGTTCGCAGCTCCAACGCAGGTGCTTCTTGATTGAAAACTTGGTTTAGGGCTTAGGGATATTTACCCTAAACTGGAGAATCAAGTGAAGAATGAAATTGTAGTTTCCCGAAATAGACGATTCCAAAATAGCCCTCAAGATACTCGCCCCGAGATACTGGAGTCCTTATTATAGGGACCACAAAAGATGGCAACCCTGATTTTGGGAAACGCCCAAATGGAAACTACGCAGTCAGGCTGCGAGTCTTCTGCAACTTGTCTCATCTGTTGCTATAGTCTAAACTCCGAGTATCCCCCCTAAGGAGCCCTATACTCCCCTAGTTCATCCTCTATATGTCCCCTGCAAGGCGTGTAGACTATAGCTTATCTGATGCAGTGCCGGGACGTCGGCCTCCGGACTGCCTTCTCATCCCAAATGTGATCCCCATGGACTCAATGCGCTGTTTCCTGGGGTACTGCCCCCACCCAGCAGCAGTTTATAATTGGGGTAATATTAAGGGCTCTATGTAGTTATAAGATCGATATTATCCAACTGTGATTGAGTGGAGGCAGTATTAAAGCTATCCCCGTTAAGCTTGTCAGGAACGTAGACCTTACAGCTCGACCTCCGCAGCCGTGAAACCTCAGCCCAGTACCTTAAGCCCTCCTCCCTGAACCTTAATCTGTTGATCCTAAACCTTGACTCCTACATCCCAAACCTCCAAGACTAAACACAAAACCTCAATCCCAGATGAGCTATAGTATAGTCAAAACTCTTAGTACCCCTCTGAATAAACCGTATCATACTCCTCCGTAGAATCACCTGTATAGACCCCTTTCAAGAGTCTAGACCCTAAACCCTAAATCCTAAACCCTAAACCCCAAATAACACCCCTCAAAGGGGTTGAAACTGTGGCTGGAATAACCCTGGCTTGGAGCTGCGCAGGAACCGGCTCGGGCGAGGTCACGATGGCAGGCGGCTGGCAGTCAAACCGGAGGTGATGTTGGCTTTGGGTTTAGGGTGTAGGGTTTAGGGTTTAGGGTTTAGGTCAGGTGGACCCCCCACCCAGTAATAGTGGCTGTAAGGGATAACAAGGATTATATCAGGGTCCTCTTATACTCCTACTAGACCACTATTACAGGGTCGGGGGGTCCACCTAGGGTTTATGCTTGGGCCAAGAACACATCTCCAAAAGAGTCCATAATGGCCCCACTTGAAAACTTCCCCCAATGGATGAGGTTGCGAGTGTGGATGTTCTATTCGTGGGGTGCAGGGTTTCGAATCCGGGCTGTGGGATGTAGAATGTACACCTTTGATGCTTGCTGCTCTGAACCGTGCAACAAAACAGAAGAAGCAACACCGAAAATCTAAAATCCCACAGGTACCGCCAGGTCCATAAAAGGCACTCCCAGGAAAGACCCCCAAGCTCTGAACCAGCGGCCCCTCCCTAACTGCACTGAAGTTGCGCCAGCAGTGCCATGGTGCACCGCGGGAGCCGGCAGTCCCTTCGAACACACATGCCTGCTCGTTTTGGTTTTAGGGATTGGGTTTCAGGGATGGGTGCCCCCTGCAGAACACAAAATAATTAGGGGATGGCAGTGACTTATTGAAATTAGGGTTGTGGTGAAGGAGAATATACTTGAAAGGGAAAACTGGAAGAAACCCAGGCTTGCGATTCTGGGATTGGCGCTCTCCCAGGCTTAGACTCCCAAACTACCGCAGGTAATGCCCCGATTGCGACAGGTGAATCGCACTTGTTGGGAGGCAATTGGGAGGCCCTGGAGGCCCCTAAACCCTAAACCCCAAACCCTAAATCCCTGAACCCTAAACCCCAAACCCTAAATTCCTGAACCCTACACCCTAAACCAGGGAGGGAAGTTCCCAAAGGGCGCGGCATATCTGTTTAGGGATCAAGGCTGCGGGCTTAGAGGTCAAGATCCCTGCAGACTGTGAGAGGTTTGTACCTAGGACAAGCTAGGTGGGTAGGTGTCTTACAAAGTGTTATCTATAATGGAAAGGCTATAACCTGCTAGTACCTTGAGTGTGTTGGGAAGAAACGATATTCAGGGAAATCCTGCAAGAAGTTGAAACGCAAATTTAGATATGCACTCTGCTTTGCCAGCGTTCTAGCGCAAGCGGCCAAGTTCTTTGTTTATAGAGATTGTGATGTACCTTCGCAATCCAACAGCTGTCTCCCAATGTAAGGGGACTTGAAGGGTGTACTAATATGTCCAAATCTTCTCTAACATGCTTCTTGGCACTCTTGCGCTTGAAACCATCCTTAAACACTTTTCCTCTCTTTCAGGCGTCCCAAAAGTTTGGCCCAGGCACGCATTGGTAAGGGTCTAAAGGTTTTTGGGCTGAGGGTCTCAGATTTTTCGTTCTTTGTGTCGTTGCACTCTGAAGTTTGGCCATGGTGTCCTGGGACCGTCGCATGCGCACATATTGCATAATTTTCATGAAAAATGTGTTCCTTCCGCGGCTTCTACTACAGTTACTTCCAGAACCAGAATGACTGCCCTCCCCGCATCTAAGTTAGAACCCAATGTAGCTCCTATACTAGACACAGCAGCTAAGCCGGGTTCCTTTGATGATTACCCCAAATAATTCTGAAGGAGTGAAAGCCCAGGTGAACAGCATTGGTCCAGGCCTCCTTCGATGATGGAGAACTTGTGCCTGCAGCGCATTGTGGAGTTTCAGGTATATAAACCCTAAACCCTAAACCCTAAACCGTGAAAAATCTTAGGCAATGGAGATCAAGGCCTGGCAGAACAGGACCCGGCATCTTACAACCCGAAAGTCATAGCCTGCTGGAAGGGTTGGGGGAGCTTGCAGTCAGTCGAGTATACGGTGTACTCACCGCACGACTAGAGGGATTGCAGGGATAGTAGCTCTACTCTATCATGCCTTCGGGTCCTTCTAATTTCAGTCTCCAGCCATGAAACAACTCAACATCAAGATGGCATGCGGATGCATTATAGTGGGTTCTGAGGGACTAGCACCGCCTTGTTGACAACATTCTCTTCAGGAGGCAGGAAAAATCGCCAAGAATTCTCTTCACGACTGCAGCAAGCATCATCAGGCACAGCTCAAGACTTCATTCAACAAGGAAACCCCTGGCCAGCATGGCATGACACAAGAATGCCTGGGCAATCTTCCCACCGAAGCCAGGGGGGATTTCTTCAGCGACCAAGATTCATCGAAAGCTCCAGGGTGTTTGGGGCTTTAGGCTTGAGTTCATGGAACGCGGCACGCGATCGGCTGAAATTTGAGGGCATTAAGACGACAACCCTTCGCAAAAGATCGTGGCGTAGCTTCTCTTAATACTGCCTATATGAGGGAGTTATCAGCCCCCAAACTCTCTGAAATAAGTATACCCCCCAGAAACATTTCTGTCAAGAACTGGTCCAGCCCAGCCTCTGCATATGTAGATGCACATGCGTATGAAGACGTGTATGTTACCCATGTAGTCTCCAATGGTGTGAAAATCCATCATACCTGGACACCCTTGCGTTGAAGTGAAGCCCTATAAACCATTCAAACCTGAACCCTGTCATCCGTAGTCCCACAGGAAAAGCCCTAACCAGCAAATCAGAAAAGCCATAACTCCTGAAGTTCCCTACGGCCTCAAACACACCCCAGCAGAAGTCCCTGTAGAATCCTATTGGGCAGGAAAACCCTAATTGTCAACTGCAAAGGCGGGCTCCCGAAAGAATTGAACCGCATAACTGGTCTGAGTCTGAACTTGGTAATACTTGGCACTACTGGATTTTGGGGTGTGGGGCTAACGGTATTGAGTAGTTCCAACTTCCTAGACAGCCCAATATACTTTAATCGGGGTGTATACCCCTAAACTATACCAGGGACCCCCATATGATTGAAGGTATATTCTTTAAAATAATACCTTCAACTGACCGGCCGGTGGGCCACCTTCAGCAACCAGAGTCTCTACCACAAGCACCGAGCCCCCAAGGAAACCCTACACGTGACACTCACTTCAGGGTCAAGAGTTGAAGGCTTAAGGTGTACTTCCTGGCCGTTAATTTTGGACATGCAGCCCATCCCCCAATGCTAAATATCTACCGCCTCTTGCATGGATCATGTTATATCAGGCGTGAAGGATTTACATGCATTAGATGCTGAACAATCGGAATCAGCATCTCGGATGTCATATACTAAGAGAGAAACTGGAAGACAAACTCGAATAGCAGCAAACATAGAAGCCATGCCGTTCCCAACAAGTCGCAATTCTGGTTTGATTCCTAGACACCCTGGAGGGCCCGACACCCGCACCCCAAAATCCTAGAACCCTGAAAGGTAAACCCAACAAAACCAATAAACCGTAAGGCCAACCCTAGATCCCTAGGTCCTACTGTACATCCTAAATCCTAAACCCCTGAACCCCAAACCCTAAACCGTAAAACGTAAACCCAAACCCTATGTAAACCCTCAACAGCTAAACCCGACACAAACCGTAAACCCAAACCCCCAAACCCAAAACCCTGGATAGCTAAACCCTAAACCCCTAAATGCCAAACCCTGCACCCTGAACCTGCTATGCGCCGAGCCGCAGCGAGCCCGATTCCAAGCCATCCAGGCGGATGAAGCCTGTAGGACCGCTGCTTCTCTCCACCTGCCCAATTATTGTAGGGGCTATATTAGGAGAATGTAGGGGTCATATTATATATATATATATGTATATAGAGGGGTTCAGGCCAGATTTTGTAGCGGCTGTATCAGGGGTATATATAGCAGCTACATATGCAAGGGTTTTATAGGATTATGGTTACTACCAGGGTTTAGGCTTTAGGTTCATTTTGTAGGGGTTGTATAAGGGTCGTATAATGTTAAATATACAGGCTATGCAGGATTATCATTAGGGTTTAGGGGCGATATATGGGGGGTTATATATGGGGTATATAGAGGTTACATCTATGCACAATGTAAGGCTGATATAGGATTATTCCAGGACTGCACTGGGGTAGATATAAGCGTTACATGCATGGTATATAGGGAGGATATACACCTTTTACAGGGATTATAGCATTGACGTCTGGAAGTGGTAAACTCTGACCGCTTGGGGGCCTCAGGAATTCCTTGCAATTCAGACAAACGCTACTCATGATGCTGGCTTTCATCGAGCGTTCCAAAAATGTTACCCGCCTGACACTCATGATGCTGGCTTTGTGCGGGGCCTTGCGCCGCAAACGGTACCCGACTGATGCTCATGATGCTTGTGCGGGGCGTCCCAAAAACGTTTACCAATTGATGTTCATGATGCTGGCCTTGTGCGGCGCCTTCCCCAAAAACGTGACGCGGAAGATGCTCATGATGCTGGCCTTGTGCAGGGCTTTGCCGAACATGCGACACAAAAACTCTTATCCAAGATATGCTCATGATGTTGGCCTTGTGCGGAGCCTTCCCCAAAAACCTTACCCAACTGATGCTCATGATGCTGGCCTTGTGCGGGGCCTTCCCACAAAACGTTACCTGGCTGATGCTTATGATGCTGGCCTTGCGCGGGGCCTTCCCCAAAAACCTTCCCCGGCTGATGCTCATGATGCTGGTGTTGTGCGGGGCCTTCCCCAAAAACGTTAATCCGCTGATGCTCATGATGCTGGCCGTGTCCGCGGCCTTCCACAAACGATACCCAGCTGATGCTCATGATGCT
>CAJNIZ010047141.1:2637-37372 GCA_905231905.1 Symbiodinium pilosum | reverse complement strand
TCAGCTCGGATTTAGCTCTAATACGACCCCCTTTTTATTATTCCGTTCAGGCCTGATTTAGCTCTAATACGACCCCCATCAGTAATCCGAAGTTGACATTACATGCACGCACTCTGCTGCTTTCATTCATTTCACTGCATTCACCAAATTAAATTCTTTCACTTCACTCACTTCTTTTAATTAATAAGCTTCGCGAGTAAAGAAATGAGCAAAGAAGCGTATGAAACGAAGGAAAATTAATTTGTGGGGTTCGCCTCTCGTTCCTCGTTCCTCACAGCATTAAAGATTCTATCACTGGGTCTTACTTCCAAGTCTAGGAGATTTTATTAACGGTTATGAAGATATCTAGGAAAGCTCTATCATTCTAACCTAGAGATTTTATTTCGAGCTCATGGGATCGTTGTCTTCAGGAAATGCCCTTCATGGACGATTCATAGGCTCACGGATAATTTAGTTGTTGTAGCAGAAAAAGTGGTTACTCGTCTAATGCAGCTAATACAAATGTATTAGAGTTAGACTTGTCATTAGAGACGGATTTCAATCAAGGCTAGACCAACCTTATTAGCTCAAAGCCAGAATGACTTACAGCTCTAGGTCAAATAGACTAAGTTTGCTGCTGCTGGCGGCTGCGGCGGCGGCAGTGGTGCGTGGCGCGGCGGCAGTGGCGGCGGCGGGTGATGCTGCTGCTGCTGTTGCTCTTGACGCTAATGTATGAGGGTGGCAATGCAGCAATGTACGCAGTCGTTGACCAAAGGTTGCCCCAGGTATGCGAAGAGCAGGGAGCTACCTTAAAACCTAGCGGAGAAGCCACCCTTCACCCGCCTCCTCCTCCCACCTGTGCTGATGCCGAAGCTCCAGGACCAGGTCCATAGATAAGTCCTGCAGCCAAGCCCCCTCCATGGTTCTGAGCAGGACCTCCTCTTCGTACGTTTGGCTTTGCAGTATCTCAGCAATATCTGGTATGCTGCGGACCCGCAGCAAGAATGGCTGCAAGAAATGAAGGATGGAAAGGGCAGTGACGAAGAGAGCCTTGGAGCCTTCAAGTAGAAAGCGGTCCATCACGCGGATCAAAATGCGATCCGGTCACGTGTTTCGGTACAAACACAAGAACCAGTTCGTTGTGAATGGAGAAAGGTCCATCTCATGGTCGACGAGGTGGGCGTGCAGATGCGGGAGGTAGCGCATAATCAACGAGTTGAGGACAATCGTATCGAGTCTCACGCCAACCAACTGTCCAGAGAAGTAGTTCCGCGGGAGCACATCCTCCACAATAGCGCAAAAAACCCAGAAGGCGCTCTCTTCATTGCAGCACTGGAGCAAGGTGGCGACAATGTAGTTCATAGACTGGCAGTATCCAATCTGTGGGTTCTTGACGGCAAAGGCGAGCAAGACCCGCCGCAGGGGTTCCAGCAGCGCCTCAGTGCAGCCTGTGCGTGTCACGTCGACTTCAATGACTCTGGAAGCTTCATTCCGCAAAAGACAGCCCTTGGCTGTGAAGTGGGGATACAAGGAGTCAGGCATCCGGCCAAGCTCTGCAGCCACCTGGCTCTTCTTGACGATGGCACCGCTGCAAGCGCTCCAGACAGCGCAGCGCGGAGCAGGAGGAACTCCGGCATGGACAGCTGGAGGTTGGTGGCATTCCTGCAGAAGTGGCCAAACTCTTCGTCAAAAGAAAGGTCTCACAAGGTCAACTTCACAGGCATTGCCCAACAACAGCTAGTCTACGAAACAGGTTGCGAACGTTTTAGGATTCTTGCGGGCGAAGCGCACGCGACAACGTGCTCTAAGCGAATCCTCGACTTGCGACAAAAGGCCTTATTAGCCAGGCTGAACAGCAGCCCAATCAACCCTATACTAGAGGCTCGATCCGGAAACCTTAAAACCCCCTGAAACCCTTGAACTCCCTGGTGCTCAGTAGGGAATGGGGGAACGAATTATGAGGATTATTGCTGGGGATTTTATGGGGACTACTTTAGGGATCCATTCCCCCTCTTCGCCAAACCATGAAATCCTGAAACCCTAAACATCCCTGTTTATAAACCCTGAAACCCTCGCAAGAACTTGGGCCGGGTGGCGGATACTGCCGCGGGTACCGGCGGAGGAGGTACAGCGGCGCCTAAGGCGGGTGCGGTGGCACTGACAGCGGCCGTTGCAGGCACGCAAATCCTTGGGGGTGGCGGCTTAGGGCCTCGGGGTTGGGGGATATGGGGCTGTTGGAGCGGATTTCAAGGTCCCTGTTTCTGCATTCGGGTGTCAATTGAAAAGCTAGTGTCCCCAAATGGTGAGCATGCTCCATGTACCATCCTCAACACTTTTCTTGCAACTTAAACAAAAGCGGAGGTTGGTGCTTGGAGGTTCACGGGTTACTCCAACTAAGGGAAACTGTCCATAGTTCCTAGTTCAATCTATGGTCGAGAGAGAGAGAGGGAGAGAGAGAGAGAGAGAGATATATATATATATATATGTAGCCAGTCCCCCTGTCGATCCATATATCGCCAGTCCCCTGTCAAGCCAAGTGGCTGCGTCTCAAAATTGGGGTCACCCTGAACCCTCAAACTGCAGGAGTCGCGGCTAAGAGGATCCCAGAAAAAGATGTTTACAGGGTTCAGGCTGTATAGGGCCTCTGAAGCCCCACCCCATGTCCATGCATCTGAATGGAACCCTCCACCCTGGAATTTCTGAAAACTTGCCTGCTCTTGGCTACCCCTACATTTCCCTGTACAGCCCCAATCACACGCTTACGATCCCGGCATCGCGTTTCACAGGATCCAGGTTAAAGACTTCTACATACATATCATTCCAGCAGAAGGAAAAGTCCTATACCCAAGGCTCTCGACCCTGCACTTGAAGCCCTATAGATTCTGAAAATGACAGCGGAGGGTCGGAGCAGACGGCACATTGGCCACTTCCGGTGGAGCCTCTTCCAGTATCTGTCGGGTCCACAAAAAATGGTAGGATGCGTCTTAAAGACATTAGACTGTTTACAGGGGAGTAGGGTGCAGGTCTTAGGTTCACGCGTTTTGGAATGTCACTGGCTGAAGGGGTTGAGAGTTTGTGGGCTCCTGCGCAAATTTACTGTACCAGAAACAGAGCAGATGAACAAACTCAAGCAAACTATCTCTGACCCAGACTGCAATGCCATTCGGGATCCAAGATTGCGGCCAGTTTGCGCATTCGACTCATGGGTAGCGGAATGGTTTTTAGGCTTTTTGTCTGCAGAACTTAGAGATTTGTGCGGAATCAGCCCAAATGGCCATAACGTAGGTTCCCTTTTCGCTTAGGACCCCCATTTTAGGAACTGCATTCCCACTGGTCCCTTCTTTACAAGGACCATCAAGGACCTATAGAACATCCGCCACTTAGCGCTCACATTTTTCTGCATGAGCCACGTTCTATCTTTCCGGATGACGAGTGCCATAGGCATACGTCCATGCATCCATAGCTCTACATCCCTTGAGGTCGCATGCGGTTTTGTACATGCTTGATATCTTGTATAGATACACCAATAGTTTTCTGAGTAGGTGTGAAAATCTGGACGCCAAACCCTGACGTGCTTGCAGCAGCAGATGCTACATGCAAAGCCCCTGATGTTATCACCCGGGCATGGCGGTCAGTGGGACATTGTAGGCCATGCAGATTAGACAGGGTCCATGAGGGGACGGCAATGCGGATCCCCCCTGCAGCATAGGCTCAAACTGGCGTGGCAAGGACTTTCGCAGAAGAAGCTAAGGACCTGTTCCATAGCACCTTCAGCACGATTATCCTAACAATTACTAGTACTAGTTTTATTACTACTAATACTATCATTACTCTTACTACAATTAGTACTATTGTTATTGTTAAAATTATGACCATTAGTAATATACTGTTTTTTCACGTGCGACATCTGGGGACAAGCCTTTGGGGTTTCAGGGTCAGCCACTCCCACATTCCCCTAGCGGCCCTAGCGCCAAGCTTGCCCTGCGCAGCCTGTCCCAAAAGGAGTGTCGGTGTAAAGCGTGGCAGGTTCGGCTCACGCCGCTCACACCACTTATGCCGCTTGGCCTGAAACGCTTGCACCGCTCATGCCGCCTGCGCGGTTTACGCCGCTTACGCCGTTTACTCGGTTTACGTGCAACGCTTACACCACTTATGCCACCTGCGCCGTTCACGCCATTTACCATGTTTAAGCCATGGTAAATTATGAAAACAGTAATGAAGATACTCTCAACAGCAAGGCCACAAATCTGAATTCCCAAGCACACGCGCCTTCGGCAGCTCCTCTGCTGCCTTCTCCTTGTCTTCTTGCGTCACGCTTTCCCCTGCAGCAAGGTATCATGGATGTCAAGCTGTTCATAGCTGCAATCTCAAGCGTGGAGCGTAGCCTGGTCTTGCAAGTTTACGACAGTCTCCAGCGCACCTATAAGTTTGCAAGCATTCGCCTGGGAGTGCTCTGACAGCTAACTTAGGCTTTTAAGGTGGCCACTCATCGCTTCGGAGCCCTGCGCCAAAGTCCTGTTTGCTGGAGAGCTTTGAAGCTGTGCCAGCACCTCAACAAGCTATCAGACACGAGAAAGGAAGACTGCCGGCAGCACACGCCTCCTGCATGCTTGGATGCCGCCTGTCCCTCTACATTGAAAGTGCAAGCGCTTGGCAGGGCATGCTGACAGAGCACGGCTCCCGCACTGAATTCAGGTTCCCTGCCTTCAGCTGATGCATCCTGTGCATACGTTCGGCAGCAAGAGACTCTTTCTCCAGCTCCGTCTGCTCGGAGGTTCTGGCCTGTGGTGCAGCTGTGTTTTCCACAGAAGCATGGACATCCTACTTTGTCATTACCATGCACAAAGGTCAGCGCTCGTCGAAGTTGACCGTCGCCTTGGCTCAAGTTCGCTGCGTTGCTTGAATGACGAGATCCTAAACGCTTGAGCTGTACTGCAGGCAAAGCCAAACGCCAGCAAGTCACAACGCTTGCTTGTCGCCTTCCCCTGTCTCCACCACAAGCTGACAACTTGCACAAATTGCTGGGCAAGTGCCTTGGGGAGCTTCCCAGCGAGCTTTTTCAGCAGGCCTGCACGTGTTTTAGGGATGGCCGCTTGCTGCTGCTGATGGTGGCAGTTGAGTCGTCTGTTAGCCGAGGCTGTGGCTGAGAATCTTCAAGCGTGCAGTCCTCTCACGGTTGGACCAGCGTGCAAAAGACTTGACCATTCATGTTCTGTTCACCTCTTGGCGGTCCCTACGCTCTCCAGCACCCCTGGGTTCCTTGCCGATCGGCATGGTATGTTAGAGCAAGGTTTTAGGGACTCCAATACTCGAGTAGCGTGAGATAGAAAAGAGACATCGTCCGCCTGCTTTACAGTACTCTGTGTGAGTGGTCTTGCACGCTCAGGTCAGTCTCAACATGGTAGCGGAGCTCTCTTCAGGAGGGGGCTCTGCTTACACAGAGGTACCCCCTAAGGTACGGACCCTGCCTCATGGGGGGCTCGAGAGGAGAGAGCTCCCGCAGTAGTCTTTTGGAGAAACCATGGCAGATGATTTTTACACTGACACGAGTGATCAGGACCTGTAGATGTACGACACAACGAGAACGTTGCAGTTGTCCCAGGTGACGACAAAAATACCACATTCATTCGATGGCAAGCCATCATGGTTTGCATTTGAAGATGCAATAGACGACTGGTGTGACATAAGTGAACTGGACGAGGTGAGAAGATTGCCAACACCCAGAAAAAGGCTGGAGGGTGATGCCACTATCTACAACAAAACCGTCGATCGTGATCAGCTGAAGAGCAAAGAAGATGGTTCGCATACTTCAAGCGATCTCTGAGGCCCTTCTTTGTGAAGGGAAGGCTCAATCTTCTTATGCTGTTTCCAACAGTTCATGAATCTATGACGCGGTTCGTCTAATTTTATGAAGTGGATGTCAAGATTTCAGATTCAACTGAAAAGACTGGAAGAAACATTGGGAGACACATTGGCTCCCATCAGTGATACAGAAGAAAAAGAAATGAGAATGCACACGCAAACATGATTTCTCCAGTGCACGTAAATTTGTGCCTGATTGAGTTAGCTACAGTCCTGTTGCAGCGCTATCAGTCCATGTACAATTCATGTAACACAACCGGCGCAGTATGTGTTGCTCTCAAGGTTTTAGGGACTCAAATGCTCACGTAGCGCGAGATAGAAAGCCTTCTTTACTGTACTCTGTGTGAGAGGTACTGCACGCTCGGGTCAATCTTGGGGGGGTTGCCCGATGTATCGGACACCTAGGTGGCGGTGGGAACCTCCCCGGCGCTCACTTTCAAATCTCTGACATAGAACCAAGTGGTCCCAAAGTTGTCCATAGCCCGGGAGATTATTTTGGTAAACAGAAACTCTCGCAAGCTCCAAGGAGCTAGCTTTCGTGGAAAAAATGCACTTAAGAAATCTTAGCACGCCATGGGCTGCGGGAGCTTTAGCAGTCCCTCCTCGCCCCACGGCCAAAGCCATTGCCACCACCACGACGTGGCCTGGTCGCACCACGCTCACTCACACTCCATGACGGACAAAGTGATAGTGATAACGATGCTGGTGGGACAGAGCATTTGAAAGATCCTTTTCATGCTGTGTTGTGGGACGGCGGCCTAACAAATCCTTCTGCCCAGAAGGCCTCCTCTGCCACGGGCGGGGAAACAGTGTTGCCATCATTGCTGGCCTGTGGCTAGGCCAGCGTCGGGAAGCATTGTTGGCCCATTATGCGACCAAGTTCAATCAAGAGACCTTGAAAGCTTGAATGTCGCTTGGCAATGAGCTTTGCAATTTTGGACGTTGACTTGGATAATATTGCTTCAGCAAGCATGCGCACATTGTTGGCCTCCACAGTAGGCCGCACACTTGGCGCAAAAGAGAACCTTTGAGCTTACTTTGCGCTCGTGTACCTGTCTTTTGGAACGGTAAAAGTTGCGGAGGAACTTCACCTGCCATTGTGTCAGGACTCACATCACGCAACCTGCCAGCTCAGTTGCGGAGCCTGCTCTTCCAGTTCTCTGAACTGCTTCTGCAGGCCTTGCAAAGTAGGTACCGTAATTGCACGGATGTCGGACTCAACTTCCTGCACGGCTTAGCAAGCTGTAGCCTTGACATAACCTAACCCCATGTCGCAGACTTGAATGTTCTAAATTTCATCCCATACGACATGGCTCTGCGACATCCATGCTGCAGCATGCTAGCACACAGTCAGCCGACATGGGAATTAACAGATGCACACAAATGCAGTGCACGCGCATTTCGCTTGGAACCGTGCGGCTTGTCATCTTGACAAACTTCCGAACTTACGTCTGCCGAGTTTTGTCTATTTTCTTGCCACTTGCACCTTGTACTGTAAAGCCCTGATGCTGATGCTTAAAATGACTTTCTACTGTTTTGCTGTATGGTCTGCGTCATCATTATACATTGCCAATGCTTCGGACATGTTGATGATGTGTACACGTGCTGTCGATATCACTGAGCACTGCGCTTACCAAGTCCTCCCTTGCGGGCAGGTGCAAAAATGCCTGCAAGCCATGCAGCTAACAAGCTAAACCGTGATGTCTGCTCTTTTGCGAAGATCTGGGTCCCAAGCTCCCGGTGCTGCATGAGGGGGCCGCACAGGAATCTCCACTCCTCAAGAAATAAGCGTAATAAGCCACACTAGACAAAGATGCGACTTTTTGTTTTAGACAGAGCCTCGCAGAGAGACAAAATTAACCATGGCTTCTTGTGGCTTCTTTTGGGTGTGGCAGTTTCGCTGCAAAGGGTATGTGAAATTGCAAATGTTTCTGGCCATGCTGATTTTCATGTGATGCCTCTTGCCAGTTTTGGGCGTGTAGAGCACGCTTCTTCGAGGGGACAACGACCACACCACAACACAACAGTCAGAACTTGAAGCGTCTTGAATCTTGAGCCAGGACGTTGTGCGATTAAAGCCAAGCCGCTGAGGCACTTCAGCTGCGCAGCAAGCTTCAGCATCATGACGGTATTGTAAAGGTCAACACAAAGCTTCCATTGCCTTCGGTGGTTGCCTGCCAACCCGAGGCTTGAAAACCGCGAAAGAACCCTGATTGATTTCGCTTACAGCTAGGACAACTGGTCTGAGATGATAGGGTAGCGTCGCCTGTCCCGACTATCCTCTGCGCATGATTGTGCTTGGAACCACCCAGCATGCTTCCAGAGGCTTGAAGCACCCAATGCGGACACCGCGCCCATCACGGCCACTATACTCTTCTTAATACCTTTAAAATAGGATTTATGTGTCTAATTATTCGAGCCCAAGGAGGCCCCAACCCCTCAGCGCCCACCGCGGATACGTGCCCATCCGCATCCAGGCTCTTCTCTCCTGCCTAGCATGCGCCCTTTTCGATCTGAAGATTTGCAAGCTTTAAGCTTGCTCATCTCACACTTGTCAAGACGCCTACAACTAGCCATCAGCCAACATTCGTGCGGCTGCGAAGCTGAATTTGATGCAAGACTCCGACTTTCGAATGCCCCGCTAACGACCCACGCTCACAGGCTAGCTAGTTGGCAGTCCTTGCATGGCCGCTGTGGGCTTGCACGGACTCCTAACCCTGTCACCAGTCCAATATAGTTCCACCATAGCGATCAATGCATAAGCTACTTGTTAGCACTTCGTCTAACCCTTTCTGCCGTGCTTCACTTGGGAACCTGCAGGCAGGTTGCAGAGATTCATATTTGCCAGCGTCACTGGCTGCGCAACTTGAAGGCAGCTGAATGTGCAGCTCTTGCCGGTAGGCACACAAGGCCGCGTTGGGCCAGCTTGCCCTCCTTTTCCTGCGTGCGCACAAGTTTGTCTTTCACGAGCAGCTGTTTCCAGTCGCAGCTGCCGTGTCTCTCAGCACTGGGGGGCAAGCACACGCGCAAGCCAGAGTCTCGGCCTTTCAGACTCAGTTAACCGCAAAGTAGAACGTGCATCTAGCAGAATCTAGCATCTGGGATGTAACAGAATTGACCTTCTTAGGCTTTCCCAGTAGAAGAGTTCATGGCGCACTTCGGTTTGCTGACGAGGCCCAAGCCAGGATGAGCGGGAAAAAAGTAGTAAGCACCTTTTCTTCACAGATAAGGCCTTTTCTTGGAAACCGGCATCTGACGTAAGCTGAAACCTGGCAAAACTTGAGGATGGCTTAGTCGTCTAATCAGATTCCAGCTGTGTCACCATGCCACAGGGCAGGCCATGCAGCCAGCCACTGATGACAGGCACTTGGTTACAGTCAATTCAAATATAGCAAGCCCCTGTAGGTCTTGCAGCTGCTGCTGCTGCAGTACCCGTGGAGCCCACAAAACTGAACGCATCAAGCTTGCCGCTTGATGAATCTGAGCTTGCAGGGCACCGTTATGCTGCGGGATACCATCTGAAGTATGAGGTATGAGATGCTGCTCCTCTCTGTGGAGTTCCACGTCAAGTTAGCTGACGTAAAGACCCTGTGTTCAAAAGTGAGCGTGGCCCTGTGCGCCTCTGTTGTTCTCGGCCTTTCCAAATACAACCGCAATTCTGGTATCCTAAAAGCCTGAGCCCAGTGCATTCTGCAAGCAGTGTCACGTTGCTACACGCGGCAAGATCGCAGACAAAGGTAAGCTTGCTTTGCCGCTCATTGCCCTATCACGCTCTATTGGCTAACGGCAGAACTAGGTGAGCATGGTGAGCACCCCGTCGCCGCGCGATTGTGCCTCGCGAACACGGTTCAAACCTAGCCTGTGTAAGGTATAGGATGTAGCAGGGCTTGAGCTTGTTGACAGTCGACTTGTCCTTTGAACTGAGATTGGTGCAGGAAGTGTTAAGCTGCTGTTGGTTAACACTCGAGGTACAGTAGGAGCTGTTCGTGATGTCTTTGACCCAATATTTGCATAAGGACGGCAGCCCAGAGTCGTGAAACTTGAGTGTTAGCGGGTAACTGCTAGCCATGGACATACTTGCCTTTTCACAAGTGATGATGTGAACTATGACCTGAACTCTTCGTATCCCCCCTTAATAACCCTCATAATAGTCCCTATATCATCCCCTGCACAACCCCCTTAAGAAGTTTAGACTACAGCTCATGTGAGAGGCCATGTCAGGCTGCTGTTCTCCTGATCTGATCACGGCTCTGCACACACCACTTCCTAGCCCTCAGCGACCCGGTTTTGCCTGATGCTAGTCTGCTCAACAGAGGTGCCAGGCATTCACACATTCTGCAGTTGAGTACCTTGAATGGAAGTCCGCACTGCAGAGCTGTATAGGTACCTAGATCAGGTTCAGGCCGCCACCCAAAGCTTGAAAATGAAACGTGAGGATAGCAGTATCAGAAGTGCCTTTGCCAATCACGCTGAGGTATGCTTCACAATGCAACCTACGCCCTCGGTGCAAACCCTCAGCAAAGAAAGCCTGTCATGTTCTTGTGTTACATTTGACCGACAGCAAAGGCTGCAGACCCGACTCGCCTCGGCCAAAAAGCAGTACGCCATCAGGACAAAAGCTGTGTCGGCAATAGCCACAGTTGTGTGAAAATCCTCGTGCCAGCCATTGAGGCCAGTGCTATGCCAACGCATGGCTGGATATCTCCGTGAAAACGGAGGTGCTATGAAGAGGCTGAGGCTGTAGAAAGCAGCTCCGCAAACCCAAAGGCCACGAAAGTGGTAGCTGATTCCAGTGAAAATCAGGCACCATACAAAGAACAGCGTGTTGACAGCAGTTCGGATCTGACGTTTCCTTAGACATAGCCAGTGACAACACCCATGACAGCGGTTGCAAAGTGCTGAAGCCCTACTGGCCCCAACCCGTCCAGAGGATGTCGATCAAAGCAGTCTTTAAGGCCATGTCAGATCCAAGGTCTGCAAGGACGCCTCGGATTCGTGAGCCAAGTCAGAGTCGATCAAAGCCTGAGCTTGCTTGACACAGCGAACAGCCTGCCTCATACCTTGCTCCTTGCTGGGGATGTTCAAAAGAGAAGTCTAATATAAGCAACAACTTCCAGTTGTGGCCTGGCCCTGATGCGGAATTCCAAATCCACATCCCCTCATCTCGTTTGTCTTGTATTCCGTCCTGCGCTGATGTCGACAAAGACTTATCTCTGCTCTCTTGCACATTTTAATGCGGCGCTCATAGTTGAACGGCAGTTAAATTGAGTGGAACGAGCGGTGGAACTGCGTTGCATATTGGATTGCTTCGTCAAGCAGACATTGGCAAGGACCGGAACCAACAAGCAGTGGAGACGCTCCAACTCCCAGTGATGTATGGTCTCATCAGTCTGGTCGGTCGCTTAGTGATGTTTGTAGTGCTATATACTCGCTAATGTTTTCGGAGCAGCGTCTGCAAGAGAGAAATTGTATGGTTTGCAGCTAAAGAAGACTTCATGTAGGAAACACACATGAATAGATCCCTTGAACTGGTCAAGATGCAATGGCAGAAGCAACGAAACGCAAAGGCGCAGGACCGTATCACAAGTGCACGCAGTGATTATTCGTTTTGCCAAACTGCTCTAGCAAGATATGATAACTACAGTTCTCTCATGCGCTTTGGGCAAGTCTGCATCGGATCACGTAATTTGAGCCACTGGCTTTATGAGGAGTTGCATACGACGACCTGTTGTGCGAGCTATGAACCTGCAGCTGTGCCGACATCTGCCTTGCTGTTAGGATGAGCTGATGCTCTAGAAGTAAGCCTTGAATGACCAAAGCCCACAAGCATCAGCCATTAACGATAGCCCCATGCTGACTCTGAAAATTCTCCTTAGCAGAACCGTGGCTGCATTTGACTCTTCAGGGGCAGAGTCTATACCAGAAAGTGTCAAGGAGCATAGGTCAAGAATGCCACAGCGCAAGCTACGCTGAACTGCAGCAACCAAAGCCTCACCTCAGCTGGACGAACAGCCACGGTTTTGCTTTGGGTTTGTGATGCTCCTGGGACAACTTGATTCTGGCAGCATTGGGGAGGCACCACAGGATGGCACCCAGTTTTAGGTGCCGCAGCAGAATCTCAGATTGGACAAGGTGCGTCACTGAGAAACACGGATGTCGGCGCCCAAACCGCGAAGCAAATGGACACTAGGTCCATGCCTTGAATGCAGCCAGGGCATGTGGGAGGAGGAATACTTTGCCCTTCCAAAACCTGCATGCAAGTGAAATATGTGCAATCCAAGATGCGAAGCCAGAAATTGAAAGTGGGCACAGATGGATGCGGGTAAAGGTGGAGAAAGGCGCTGCAAAAGTAGCCTTAGCAATGGGTCAGTCAATCGACATAACCGAAGGCTGATCAAATACCACCAGGTAGCTCACCAGCTTTGCGCCCAACAGTGCTGAGAACCTCCACCAGTTCTCGGCCCAATGCCTAGCAAAAGCTGCATGAATGTGCATGAAAAATAGGTCACGGTTGGCCCGCTTCAGATCAAGCCAAGTCTGCGTCGCACACCATCATGTGATTCCTTTGCTCCAGAAAACAGCCTTTGCGCTCCATGAATTGTGTGCAGCTTAGCATGCCCGGTCCGTGAGCGCGTGCTTCACGCGGGGTGCAAGGGGTGCAGTACTTGGTATCTGGCGGTAGCTGCACGAATCTGCGTTGTATCTTCGGCGGAACTCTCTGTGCTCCAGGCGTAACAAAATTCGTAAGAGCAAGGGTCGACGTTCATAAACAAGTTGGCGAGCTTCAGAAAAAAGTCTAATTAAACGTGCAAAGACAACACAAAGGTAACAAACTCGCTCGCAGAGTGCTCAGAAAAAAAGTGGAACAAAGGAGACTGGTCTGTTGCAAAGCACAATTCTTATTCTCGGACTCGATTTAACCCCGTCATTCTGTATCCAGATTGAGACTGAGAGGCCAGTTGTTGAAGGCTTTGCTGGCGATCGCACAGGGCTGAGAAAGTCTGACACTCTTTTAGACTTAAAATACGTGTTGACTCAGCACGGGGGAAAAAGCCAGCCCTATATTCGGGTTCCTTAACGAAAAACATCGGGTCTAGACTGCGGGGCTGTGCTTGAGGGATGTCCCTGTCGTTCGAGTTTGTTGCGGGCAAGGCCCCACTCATCCCCCACTCTTTGGATAGTTGAGGATCACCTCTCAAGCCTAAGCCGCGGGACCCGCAGAAGACCGCCAGCGTGGCGTATAGGAAGGCAGGCACCAGCCTTGCACCATTGCATGTGCCCAACGCAGATTTCCTGACCCCGACGCCAAAGTATGAATTGCCAGAGTTAGTCAATTTTGCTAGTTTTTGCGAAGACACCATCATGTATGGGGGGGATGGCCTTAACACGACCTACCCACTCCTTTGCCAGGCTTTGACAGCTTTAGAACTTTAGTAGCCGTAGCAAGCGTCACTCTGGCTGAGTACACACGAACTGAAAAGAGGGTGGACGGGCAAAGCAGGTCTGGCAATCTACTACATGACCTGGAATCAGACAATGCTCTGGGTGGTATCGGACGCCATGACAATCTTCCACGTCTGTATTACCTCTAATTGTAGAAGCTCAGTACCCGACAGCAAAGCAATCAGACCGTGGAGCACTCCTCGCAATAACGGTCGAGTCCAGCCATTGACCTCATCAGCGACACATGTTAAAGCCTGTTTTTGCTGAGCCTGAGCACTGGCAAGCCAACACCCAACATCTGCACCTGGGACCGAGAAGGCTGATGGAGTCAAAAGAAGTGCTTGCGGCTCAGTCTGTTCGCTCCCAGAGAGACTGCGGACTCCGGGCTCTTTTTGCGCGTGAGCATCCAACGCGTATCAGCTGCAAAGCTGTTTCTACAACAGTGACAACTGCCGACAGGATGCGTAGGACTTGCGTCCCAGCAATGGTGAGGACAGCCGCATGCCCTCTCGCCGCGTGTGCTACAGCTTTGGAAGCATGTCTTTGAACCAAAGCTGCGGCACAGCTGGAAGACTCACTGAGGCGCTTGAATGTTCGACCTGAACAGCCACCTCTATAGCCTACTTCAAAAGGTTTCACATGCAACTAAGACACGTGATGCACTCCCTCGGCCTCACTTGCGGCAAAGCAAGGCCTGCGCCACCGCTTGTAGCTCAGGCAATGGTGTCTCCATCTCTCTAAGGAGGAATGGGGCTTTGCAGAGCAGCTCAGGTCCGACTGCAAACTGTAGGGAAAACGCTGCAATTTCTTGAGCACTGGCAAAGATATCACTCTCAAATTCTATCCATACATGCTCCGACTCAGCATGCTCAGCATGTTTGCATGAGACACACACTCTCCACTTCAGGTGCCCGCGCCTGCGCTGCCTTACCACACCTTTTCGGCACCAGGAGAAAACAGGTGGCTACAGAAAAATTCTCTGACTCATATCCCCTTCTCGGTGACAGCCTGAGCAAAACTCATTGTATCCTGGCATGTTCAGTGCCATCACGCCGAGGCGGCGGCAAGCGACCCACGAAGTTGACGCAGGCCTGCGAGGCACGGCCGCTGCATTCAAAATGCGCTTACGTCGTCCTGTTTGTGCTGCAGTGCAGGGCTTAGCATGCCTTTGCGCTAAGCTCACATTTCTGGGAAGTTTATGGGATGACAAACAATTCTCATCTGCGTGCAGGACAGTCTCAAATTTCACTTGTCTTTGGTCATGCAGCCACAGTAGGCGTTTCCGTCCCTCAGCACCACCTGCATTCCCCCTCCTTCATGATGGGGGAGAGCGGAAAATGTAACGTGCAGTCTCCTTTACTCCCCTCTCTGTGGCATGCGCTTTGGGGCCTCGTGTTCGTGTTGGCTTGGAGGTGGGAGTGCTTGGCTTAGAGGTGCGCTTTGGGGGGGCGGGGGGTGGGGCTTCGCGTGCGCTGTGCTCTCTGTGGGCGGTGCAAAGGTCTTCCAAGGCTGTTTGAAGCCTGAACTTGAGGATTTCGGGGATTTTGTAAGCCCCTGGTCTGAGGGGCTTAGGCAACCCTGCCTTTCAGCGTTTGGCAGAAGCAGGGAGGCACCCAAACGGGAGACCACCCCAACGGTTACAGCCCAATGATATCGTTTCTTGAGAATGAACGTACGACCTGACACTAAGTCCTAAGAATTAATCCTGTAGCGCACGAAGTTTTTCATTGCGGCTGTCGTCTAATGCGTTCACCAACTGACAAAGGACAAAGGATTCCTAATTGTTGGGTTTTCATAATTCACTTTCTTCCTTTCCCTCACATAATACGAGCCGCGAAAGGGTTTGGGAGAGACATTTTGAGCATGCGTTTGGTCTAGAAATGCGCTTTGGGGCGAGGCATTTTGCTTCGAGGTGCGCTTGGGGGTGAGGTGTCTGGCTTGAAGGTGCGCTTTGGGCTGGCGTTTGGCTGAGGGGTGCCTTGGAGCCTGGCGTTTGGTTGAAAGTAACTGGCTGCATTATCTGCGCCATTTTCATGGCTGCATTGTTGCGCCCCGCACCCCTGAACCTGGTACGTGGCTGCATTTCTGTGCCAGTTTGATGGACTGCATCGTTGCGCCCCACACCCCTGAACCTTGTAAGTGGCTGCATTTCAGCATTTCTGTGCCATTTGGATGGACTGCCTTGTTGCGCCCCGCACCACTGATCCTTGTAACTGGCCGCATGTCTGCGCCATTTTGATGCGCTGCATTGCTGCGCCAGGGTTTGGGTTTTACTGTTTATTCCAGTCTCACAATGCGATCTGACTGGTTTGCTCTTTCACAAATGCTTTTGGGGCGGGATGCTTGGTTTTAAGAGGCGCTTTGGGGCGGAAAAGGTAGGACGAAAAGGATGCTCAGCCACACGTTCGGAAAAATCCCGCAGTATTCTTGCCTGTGTTTTCGTCAAACCTCGCCCACTGCCATCTCCGGTGGCAGACTTGGGCTTTATTTGTGTCGTCGTCATCCGGAATTCTCAGCACCGTCGTCCATTGGGAGACTAGTAAGGCCCATACATCGTCATCCTTGCCGTTCACATTGACCCATGCGCATACTTCGTGGCAAGTTCACGGCTGCCCTTGCGAAGCCTGCCGCCGGCTCTACCCCTGCCCAACCCCTCTCCTCCCCCAAGAACAGCAATACGGATCAGCATGTTATGCATGCAAAGTTAATGCACATCTCAACTGTTTTAGATCTATGCCCCAGCGACAGTTTGCATTTGAGGGGTGAGGATCCACCTTCTGTAGTAGGACCAACAAGGCATTGTCTGCAGGCACTTCTGTGATGTCTCTGGTCGGGCCTTTCCACCCGGCACATAGGAAGCGACGAAGTAGAGCAGGCCTACTGCCTGCATCTTCACTTTCCAACCCTCATGTTAGGGACCATCACGCAGTATCACTTGCAAACTGACACGAAGCGGCAGGCAAGTGCAGCCACATGCTGGGAGACAAGGAAAGGACTCTTCTTGATGCAGATTCCATCCTGAAGGAGCCCACAGATGCCGGTCAGCAGAAAACTCCGCAAAATGATGGTCGCTATGAGCGTGCCGACCTCAGTCATCAACTACCCGCAAGCACGCACGGCAAGAAAAAGGTGAATTGGCAATGATCTCAGCATCTTCCATTGATAGTTGTGTATCCGCCCCTCTCTCTCTCTCTCCACACGTATCCAATCCTGGTACATATTGCACACTGTTCTGCCTGGAATCTAAGGTTGGGGAACTCCCTTATGCCTAAAAGTGTTCTCAGTTCAGACAATGCTGCTGTCTCGCCTTCCTCTTCGGCAAGCTTATGACTACGGCGCATGCAAATTATACCTGAGAATTTTGAGCACTGGTACCATCTGGTACCAATAGGAGGCATGGAAGCCCAACAAAGCCCTCCAGTTCATCACCGTAGAGACCTTTGAACTGCGTTTGCACGCTGGAGAACTGCTCGTTTGGTATCATCGTGTTCTCGGGCATGGACCATGTAACACGTGATAGCACGTGCTGCAATTTGCCGCATTTGCCGCTACGTAATTGGGGTCCTGTATGTTTCAGGGGCAGTTGTCGTAAAGTCATTGACGGGGACAGCAGCCACATTCACACCCATCCCGTATGCTTGTTGAACATTCAATGCGTCAAACATTTGTAAGGGGCAGTTGTCGTAAAGTCATTGACAGGGACAGCAGCCACATTCACACCCATCCCGTATGCTTGTTGAACATTCAATGCGTCAAACATTTGTACGACAAGATCATAGGCTCCGCACTAGGCCAACTCCGTAGGCGATTGAAAAGGGAAGCTGCTCCTTCCTCGCCATGCCCGACAGGAAGGCCTTCCCAAGGCTTGCTTCATTAAGAACTAGGCGCTGGCCCCCTCGTTTGCCAACCTGCGGGCCCTTCAGAAGCATGAAGCTGCCCAGCCTGAAGTGTCCAAGTTACACAAGATGGGCACACACGCAAATGCCCAAACTTGTGAATCCTAGACTATTCTCCTGCTGTTGCATCCTCATGCCACTGAAAAACTTTTCCAACTAAACCGAGGCACATCGTCATGGATCCGAAAGCAAAGAGCAGAGCGAACTTCTGGGGCGCGATGACCATGACCGGAAGAAAGGAAAAGGACTTAGAATCCGCCACAGAGTAACATGCTGAGCATCATGTCTCAGAAATCTGCAGCCGCATGGATATCTTAATAGCTGAGAACGAGACAAGAGATATTAGAAACACGCCCACCAAGAACATGCCTCCGAACCTGGGTTCGCATCAGCAGCTATCTTTCGCATGTGGCATGGGGGAATGCTATGTCGACACATCGAAAGAGCCAGCAGTAGAGTGCTAGCTGCTACCTTTTGTGCTGGCAGACGATTCCAAAGTCAACCCGATTGACAAACAGTCCACTGGTGCTAAAATGGACTGGCAGAAGTAGGCTTGAAGCTTAAACTGTTTGGCGTGTGGATGTGCGCAGCATGAATCATGCCAGTGTCTGCAGTTGTTGAGATATGGTGAAGGTAGAGATGATTGTCTCTAAATGCTATAAAGCAACGGCAACCACACAAGTCACAGCAGAAATTTGATCCGCCCATCCCCAGATTAGGTACAAGTAGCATCAGCAAGAGCACAGCACAACCGGAGTTCGCATTTGAGCGGTGGTTTTCATTCTATCTAAAGTCTATTACAGAAACTACGCCTTCCGCGTACCTTCCGCGAGTAGCACTTGTAGTCTTTTTTGCTTCCGCCTTCCGCAGCTGCTTCCGTGAAGGTTTTCCGGCTGGATTTCGGGATTTGCTTCCGCGAAAGGTCTTCGAAGACTACGGCAAAGGTTCTCGCGCATGCTCTCTTCGGTTGACTCCTTTGTCTTGGGCAGAGAAGCAAGTTGCAGGATGAGCACGTATAATATGATGTTGTGAGTACACATACAAAGGCTTCCAACCGACCGATGACAGGTTTTCAGAAACGCGGTAACGTTGATGCAAAGGTTCTCATGCAAATCAAGTTGGGATTTGGATGCTACACGCGGCCACAATTACTAGCGAGTCCTTTCTATAGGAGTGAAGTTGCGATGTGGCAGCTGCATGCGGAAGCACTAGCGGAGTTGTCCCACTGGCATGAAGAAAGAATTTCGGAAGCAAAGGTACGGGTATGGATTCAGTGTTGAATTTCGGGCTTCCGCGGCCTTCCGCGCGCACAGGAAGCCTGGTTTTCGGACTATGATTTGGTGAGTTTCTGTGCTGCACACTTAAAGATTGATCTACCAAAAAAAACCTGCTCATTTGTTCTGCTGGAAGAAGGGCTAGGAAGAAACAGCGTGTTGAACACCCAATCAGAGTCAGCCACACGTCTCAGCGCCGGGCTGAGCAAGCTTTGCGGGCGACAAAGCAAGACTGCCGAGTCCTTTGAGACCCTCACCAGCCTTCGGCATGATGGCAACCCAGGCAAGCTCAAAATTCAAACAGCAGTCCTCGCACTTGACGAAGTGGCTAACATGAATGTACACGATACCAAATGACTGCGATTAGCTGGGTCGGGCCACCTGCGCGAGCTTGTCCTTGGCAGCGCCTGCCACACTTGCAGCTTTGTCCTGTGAGCAATGTGGACACCGTGTGAGTGGCTATTCTGCATGCTTGGACCTGACAGAACTATAAAGAGAAGATACCTCACGGGAGATACGGCGAGGGCACCAATTGTTGCTAGGCTGCTAGGTCCCATCTTCATCTCCTACTTTTTCTGCCAGCATCCGCTGGATTGCCAAACCCTCGTAAACCATTGCATTCCTTCTCCTATGTTGGCTGAAAAAAGAGGGGTTAAGCACGGACACAAGTCGACAGCTGTCCTTGGCCTCTCTTGCTTTCGAAGCAGCTTGCACCTTGGCTTCACTTGCCTTGTTGGCAGCTTTGCTTCCCAAGTCCTGCAGGAGCAACGTTCAATGGCCTGGCAATAGTCGTTGCCAAGCATGTGCAGGCTGCCCTTCGCCGTTAACACAGAAGTGCAAACAGCAATCTCTTCCGCTGCCCCTGAAGTACATCCGCCCAAAGACTTGACTTCCCAACCACGTCACGTCGTGATCTGTCTAAATCGCCCAACGACTTGAAACAACATTCACACTTTGATGATGAGCGCTATGCCTTTGAACAGTAAGCTGAGTGCGGAAAACCTCTCTGTGTGTCCTTCGCAAGCTGCGATGCTACCTGGCAGGCTCGCAGAACGCTACAAGAGGAGCCGCTTGCTTGTGGGCTGCGCGCGCAACCTGCAGGGTGTTCCTTTTTGAGACTGCTGCTCACCGAAAACAATTTTGCAGAATGCTTGGCTTACATGTGATTGGCGCGTCGCCGCTCCTGCAATTGGGGCCAAGCTTGGCCAAGCGTTAAGTGACGAGCAGACCCTTCACAGCAGCGCAGCCTTGCCACGTTCGGTAAAAACCTCACGAGCTTGGCAGGCACGGTCTGCAGCAGCTCCAAAGCCCTTGGCGACCTGCTAAGCGAGCTTTTTTTGCCAGCTTCAGCTGAAAACCTCATCTTTTTTGCTCTTCCAGAAGGTGCTTGATGAGTGCTTGGCCTCGCTTTGCCAGCCTTGGACTTGCCTCGACGCAGCTGCAGCTGATACAGGGATACAGGTTTGTACTTCTCAACGATCTTCTAAGGCTACAGGCAAGTTTGCAGACGAGATGCTGTGCCAGGTCTGCTGTCTTGGCTTTTTCAGCTGCCTGATAATTAAGGCGAATACAAGTGTGAAGCTGAATCACCAGGGTAATTGATAGCAGCCAAAAAGGCTTACATATCTCACGTTCAACATCTGAAAAAGATGACTACATCTGTGATGTTTTGAGCAGCGGCATCGGTTTGTCGGTCTAGCGGTCGGCTGAGTCTTGGATCTGCGGCACCTCATCTCGATTGCCTGATTTTAAGCCCCGTTTGCTGACAGGCAAGCTGATCGCATTTGTCATGTGGGAGTTTTCATTCAGGCTTTATTTCGCAAAGGAAATTTACACGTTTCTTACATTCCGCGGCCCCTCTCTAGTGCCCGAAGGAAGTAAGTTTGGTCCTGCATGCAAAATTCGCCCATCGGGCTACTCTTCTTCTCTTTTGTGTAGCTCAAAGCGGCGGCTCATGTCTGCTGCTGCTAGAACAGAAGCCAAAACAGCTTCTGGTGGCAAGCATGCTGCTGCTTTGTGAGATCTTCCGTACAAAGCCAAGTCATCCGATTATGGTCATGATACGGTCAAACACGAGCTGATCCTGCTTCAGGACTGCGCCTCGCCATTGCCAACATCGCTGACACTCACAGAGCTAATTTGCAAGTACTGTGCAGAGAACGGAACCTTTAAAGCGCACACCTTCTCTATGTTCTGTTTGGCTTCTTCCGCCGCCGAAGCCACCTGCAGGAGAAGTTCTTCACAGCATGCCTATGCATTGTCACCTCTATGGAAACACATGCGAGTTTTCTGATTGCTACTGGCAGGGGCATCACACTGTTTGAGCCCGGCGCCATGGAATAGCTTCGTGTCACTGCTGCCACTCATATAACAGCTGTCACGTTACTTGTGTTTCTTGCATCGCCGCATGTGCTGGGAAAACGTACCAGTATGTTGGCATCGGTTCGAACCTGCTTGCCGAAGCGGCTTGCGGCCTTTGAGATGTTGGCCCAGGCGCCTCCCTGCAATCGAGTGAAGACCGAAACTAGAGATACTGCCTGCACATAAATTCTCAAGCTCTTTCTGCAAGCGTCCACACTAGCCTAGCTAAGACGAAGCTTTAAGACCTCTGACATCTTTCATGCAAGCTGAAGACAAACAGAAAAGCAGTGGGCCACAAACGGCAGTTTCTAACTCAGCCTCGCCCTTCTCTTCGTCAATCTCCTGAAGCCAGTCTTGTGTACTGGACTTGCAAGAGTGCTGGAATCCCTGCATCTCAGCAATGTTGACCACGAACTGGTCAGCAACAGGGCCATGCAGGGCTCCTCCGCGGTCGGTGTCTTGTCTTCTTTGGGGACCGGGTCGTACGCAACCTGGAAGCTAGGCAACATGTCCCGATCGCAGCACTCAAGCTGGCCACAGCATCCGTCAGTGATTCAGGAGAGCAAAGATTCTGCGCTCGACTTTCAAAGGAAGAGAGCGTCCAAGGCTAGTCCACAAACTGCAGGTGACAGCTGCTTTGTGCACTGAACTGGTGTGTGGCAATGCTAAGGACGCTGCCTTCTCTGCAAACGCTTTTCTCGCTTTCTCTGTCCACACGCTGAACCTGAACTGTCTGGCTGCATTACTATACTCGCCAGAAAGATGCCGTGTTTACTGCAACTTTGCCACTTGTCGCCATGGCATGCCGCACCGACATGCAGTAATTGAATGCGGCGAAGGCATGCAGAGCATGCAACTCTTTGACCGCTGCATACCGCACAGCCCGCTCGTAGTCCCAGCAGTCTCCATGACGACTGACTCGTGCACCTCCTAGCTGAATGCGTGAATGCCGTGTACAGCTCTGGGCAAGACTTGAAATATTTGGCAGCCAATTTGTCAATCATGCAGGATTCGGTCGATTTCGACACGAAGCACAGAATTAAGCAAAAATTGGAGGCATTTCATTAATGCAGGTGGCGTCAGCACGCGCGCTGACAAATCCCACCCAAGCCTTGAATGCCTGCCACACCCAGTAGTCTTATGCTATGCTTGAAGTTGTTGTGGCGAAGATGTGCACTTTAATTGAAATGTCTAGAGTCTAGAGGTTGGGATGACCAATTTGGTCAGCGCTCGAGCTTTTCCACATCTGCCTTTGTAAATGGGGTCCAAGTCTTCGCAGTCTCCGCCCCATCACATGTCCAAAGCTCGACCTTCGCCCCGTCGAAGCCGTTGTTATCGTGGGCAACCTTCCGTTCAGTCAACATGCACTCAGCATGGAAAAGCAACCTGTGCCTTTCTGTGACAGAGCTGGTGGAAAGGCAAGAGGATGCAGGCAGCGCAAGAACCGCAAGTTGAGCTAAATGCATGTTTCAAGTATCGGGGAAGCACTTGCAGGACTATCGATTGGACCAGATCTAAGAGACCGCACCAGGCAGTACGGGTGCGGCTTTGTCGTCGCAATAGACAGCAAACCGCTGCAACCAGATCCGAAGTGGCCTTGGCATCTCGGCTTGCACGCTTTGTAGTGAAGGAGGTGCGGCTTAATTGCTAAGGGACTGTTTAAAGTTTAGACAAACTTGCACCAAGTCATCAAAACAGTGCTGCCTGCTCCTGAAACGACCTATAACCTGTGTCCCAGCTGCTCCACAGTACCCAGTTTTGGTTGGCATTGACCGAGTCACACGGCTTCCTTTGCAGGAGACAGGCTACCAAGATTGAGGCTGTCTCACTTGCTGAAAAGACTGGAGTACGTCTTCCTGGAGGCTTCCTGACCAAATTCGGACAGGCGAGGCGCAATAAGATATCAGACCCATCTGTGAACTTGTCGCCGTCCACCACGACGCAGAAGTTTGGTTCATCGGACATGCCTGAAAGGCAACCCTCACATCGTCAAAAAAGTTTTGCTATGCCATCATATAAGCCGCTCTTGACACTTTGAACCATGAACGAAAAAGAGAAGTCCAAGGATGGGATGTAAGCCAGAGAACCGCAAGGAAAGAGTCCACGCCGGAATACACACAGGGAATGGAGCGAGCACCCACAGCGGACAGAATGAGGAAAACATCAACCCTGAACCCCACAACCCTTAAGCAAGTATACTTCCCCAAGGACAACGCTCTGACCTCTGAGACAATATAAGCAGCGGTGAATTCTTCTTACATAACTTGCCCCTGTTCAAAAAACGGTCTAAAAATCAAAACCCTTCCATCGCTCTGAGCCTCTTCTGCAATTAGGTGACTACACATTTTCGTCTTGCTATTAGCACGAGTAGTTCTGCCATTGGTAATACGAGTGGCCATACTACTTACTAACCATGACTAACAGACTAGCACAAAACAATCAGCAACATGGAGATTAATGTCGCACCTCCTTTCATGCAGAGGCGCCCTGTAGTGTGTCTTGGACGTCCATTAAGGACCAGGCCCAATGAGCCAAAGACCCCTACAGTATGGTGTGTCCTGATTGTGAGGTACTGGCAGAATCCAGACCATCCCCTGCAAATTAACTCTCAGAGCCCTCAGAACCGTGGGACCTGAGAGTGGCCCTTAAAAAAGGACACTCTTTTCTGTTTTTGTGGTCACCCTTTTTGTTGGAGGGGAAGGGGGGGCCTGAAGATTAAAGAGGGTCCGAGGAAGAAAACACTTGAGCGAAGCTTCGCAGTACATACCATACAAGGTGGAAACCTGGTTGACATGATTTAGACATGCAAAACGCGACGCGAGTAGAGCCACAGAACTTTGCACGCGAGAGTCATGACGTGCAACCAATAATCCACGCAAGTATTCTTGGTATTCAGACTACGTACACTGGAGGCTTCGCTGCGCAAGGTGCCTAAACATGCGGCAACTCGTGCCTGTGAAATTTGACCTGTTCAGCACAGCTTCTGGCATGACATTTCCATCTTGCTACAAAAAGTCTCCCCTATTCCGGCTTGTTTTTGGGCTTACTCGCCTGTCTCCTTGAAAGTTTGTATTACATACGGCTTCAGTGCTTGCTCCACTAGGTGCACATTCAAAGGCTTCCATGTCGTGACGTTGATTAAGGCTTCCATTAAGTTGGGATCCACCTCAACCTTGTTTCCAGGCTTCTAGGAGGATTTCTGCTGCACAGGATTTCTGACAGGGCTTCGATTACAAAAGTTTCCGGTTGAGGGGTTACGGCCACTATGCTGACTTTTCCATAAGGTCGGTGCTGGCAAATCGCACTGGACAACCGACCTGACCTGACCGGTATTGTTACCTGCTCATAAGTAGGCCAGTTGCAAACTGCTCTCCATCAGAATACGTTACTTGAATGCAAACACGGAACTGGGAGGGGCAAATTCTTGAGCAGAGGAGGAAGCAAGGAAATGAGGAGCAGTTTGCGGCAAACGCTGAATTCTTGAATGTTGAGCTGCGGATGCGCTCGTCAAAGTCCTTTTTCAGGAGGTTGTGGCCTGACTGCTGAAAGAGATACGAGACTGTGACACCACGTGCCTAGCGGCCTAGCAGCTCACGAGGCTCGGGCTGAACAGCTGCCCCGGGCTGGTCCAATCATCGTCACAATTTTGGAGTAACATCTTCACTCCATCACCTCGCAACAGGCTGCGCGACATGAAGCAAAAAAAAGCTAACATGGTAGAAGCTAGCCAAAAGTGAATTGGACCCGCTGCAGTGCAACAAGCAGCTCTTAGGTTGCGGTGTGGTCGCGCCTGGCTGTCTAATACGAAGCGTTCCCGATATCAGGAAATAACAGCAGTGACACCGGTAACGGGGGTAGTACAAGTCTCTGCCAGGATGCCTATCCGATTGTGCTCGCTTGACAGGCATAACGTTGGATCCTCAGCTGATAGCGCACTGAACCCAGCTTGGCATTTTAGAGGATGTTTTTGTTGAATGTGTTTTTCGCCCGTCATCCGGGCTCTTTCAACGGATGTGATCATTGCATTCATAACTTCAACTGAGTGCTCTTCTCTGAGTACACCCCATGTATTGCGCTAACACGGTTTGGATCGTGTGGCACAGGGAACACGTAAGCAAGCACCAGCATCAATCATGTTTGTAGGTTGGGCAGGTTCAACAAAAGGAGTCCGTGCTGGTGCGTCAGGCGCGTACTGTCAGCAGTAGGCTAGCAGCTCTTGAATTGAGAATGCAGATACTGCAGCGTGGTCAGAGCCCACACAATCCCCTACTTGCTGAAGTGTGCAGGTTCGCCTTCCGATTTGCAGAAGATTTGCTCAAAGCAAGTGCAAGAAGCCCACAACACCCTAAAACTTACCAGCTTGACTATGTTCCTCTGCTACGTAGTCCCAATACCATCAGACCGAAGACAACCCGCTTTGAGATTACTCTGCATACAACCTTCAAGATTAGCAGAAGTCCTGACTGCTGCGTTTTTGTGGCAAGAACTATTGCCAGAAAGATGCCGGCATCCAGCGAATTTGCATTCGACTGTCTGATGAGCAATCCTTCGAATGCACCGGAGGCGATCCCAGTGAGATGCAGGCGCGGCTAAGACGACTTCAGATGACCCCAAGGACAAAATTTGTTTGAGGCACCTGATGAGCTATTCTCTTGGCTCCCCGCACCTGTCAGCATCACGGAATGTGACGGTGGACTGCACACATGCTAGCGACTGCTAGAACTGCCTGGGCCAAGTTCAGTGCGACATCGCAATTCTCAGCATCAAGCTGGAGAGCCGCAACCTTGAAAAAACACGAGTTGTCGCCCCTGAGATGTTATGCATATTGATGTATCATGTTCATGCCAGTGCTGTGTCAGGGGGTTGCCCTGCAAGGTAGCGTTTCTTGTACAGCACCTGCCGCAGCACCTGTGCCTGTTGAATATGTGAATATGCAAGGTAGCCGCATGGGTCATGCCCAGGCAAGATCCATTCTGACAAGCCCAGGCTCTGTCTCACTGCAAGCTCTTTGCACGTGAAAGCAGAACAATGCGGCAGCAAAGCACCTAGCGAAAAATCTCAAGAACTTGCAATCAACGCAAAAGTTTTCAAGATGAACTGGAAAGCCCTTCAGTTGAATTCGAGCACATGCTGCAGTACAGATTGCATTGATTGCATGGCCGCCAGTACTTCCTACAATTCCGGCCTGCTTTGCATCTGCAAACAATTTCGCTTTTGGCAAGACCAAGGGCGCTTCGGCCACTTGTACAGTAAAGGGCTGCACATGCCACAGATCAGCAGAGCATGCCAACACGTGAAGTTAAGCACAACATGCATGACAGGTCTGTCTTTGTGCCCGGCAGGTTTGCTCCTCCTGGCATGAGCGCTGGCAAGCATGGGGGCACATTCGTAAAATATTGCTGCAGCACCATGCAATGCATGATGACCCTTTGGAGTGCTGTGGCTAGACACTCACGTTCGTTCGTGCCTGCAGCATTGGGCTCCATGGAGCTGTCCTGTGCCTCTGGTGAGAGGAAATTTTGAAGGGATCAAGAGCCAGCCGCTATGAACAGATGCAAACATCCTTGCAGAAATCACGCGGGAGGAAGGTACGTAGGGTTATGTGATGTTATGTGTCATATTCAGCAGATGGCACTTTGTGCAGCCTCCTCAGCTGGAGCTGCTGCAGGTGCCTCAAAGTTCTTCGTCAGGCCCTCACGCGACTTTAGGCAAGGGCACGGCTGACAGCTGCTATCTCACGACATATAATTACTCATGTTTTCATGGCGATCTTGCACTTCAGATGTGCACATCTGCACCACCCCAGCCGTTCAAACCGCCAGAGTGTGTCAGACAGCGTTGTTGGTCCAGTGCTCAAAAATTCTTTGGCCTTGAATCCAGTCTTTAGCCGTTCCAAGGGCCTGAGTCCCAAAGTAGAAGTCTTGCAAATTCACAACCGCGGTGTGAGGCTTTGACCCGGCTTGGTTGGAGCCAGCACCAGCCTGTCAGAAAAGGCTCAAGATGACTTGAAAGGTTCATGCTAGCCATAGATCGCTGTGCTTCAGCGGCCTCGTTTGAAGACATCCGCGGGCTGTAATCCGTTCAGCCCAAGGTGCAGAGAGGTTGCGGGTCTGCAGGTTTAAGTGAACTTCCATTCTACCGGCCCTGGTGAGGAGAGTAGGTTTGGCACACAGGCTGATGTGATGTACGACCTTCTGATTGATGCGGGCATTGAGCTAAGAAGTTGCAGGCAAGAGTATAATCACGAAATCATGGCCTTCAGGCGAGGATAATGACTCAGTTCCGCATGTGCTGTCTTCAGGACTAGTGGAGTAGTCGCGCTAATCTAGGGTAGGGGTTCAGGGAGCAGAAGGGGGGCCTAAGCTTCAAGCGTGCAAAATCATGCAAAAGCAACTTCACAGCAGAAGGAACACAATTCGTGCCACCTGTGCAAGCCTGAATAATGCAGAACAGAGATAGCAGGATTGGCAGTAAAGGTGTTCAAATTGGCACTCGGTCGTTGAGCATGAGAATGTCAGACTATATAAGGTCGTACCTACTATATTAGGCAGGAGACCAAGACATGCACCACTGTTCCTCGAAACGTGTGAGCCTTCTTTCTCGGCCAAACAACTTGCGGCACCCGATTTGTAGAATTCTTCTGTAGCGGCAGTGTTGCGGGGCAGCATTGGGGCATGAAGGGCTGAGGCTTGGGGATCCCGCATCCGTCTGCTGCCTGTGGCATAGTGTGTTGGAGCACTTTGAGAATCTGGTTTACCCAAGATCACAACTCCTACGCACAAAAACAACCGTCACAGGCCGGTTTTGAGCGATGTCGCCAGTTTAGGTGTCCAAGCCCGCGTTGGGGACGGTCTTGATGGCTGGATGTATCAGGCAAATGAATGATGCTTTGCTTGGCGCCTCTACTCTCCTTACGTACAAAGTCCTAGACCCAAAAGAAGGACGTGCGTAATCTCACTCCACCGAAATCTAGACTACCCACCCAGTAGCAAAACTACTCAGATGGGGAAAATCACGCAGCAGCTAGTTGTAATCTGCTTGGCAGATAAGCTACACGACGTGCAGGGAACTCTGGTTCCAATAGATAGGGGGGCGGCAACAATGCACGCCGCACTCAGGACTACGTGCAGGGAACTCTGGTTCCAATACATTAGTGGCAAAAACTACAACTACTTCTCAGGACGGCAAGCCTTCTTGTTCAGAGAGCCTTGTCACCCTGGAGACGATCTCCATGGCTCTAAATCTCTCGAGTTGTCGTCTCTCTTTTGCTGGTCGGCTCGTTTTGCCGACTGTTAACCAAACACTGGAGGGCATCGCGCAATCTGCTTTGCAGAAGCTCTGCCTCTTCTGCTCTTTTCCGTAAGCTGGCGTTCATGGCCCGATATTGTGCATCAACGCCGTCTTGCAAGCCTGGAGAGCCTGGATCGTGCTTGCGGACTCATGCTCAACCATGCAAGAAATTCAAGCATGACATTTGTTTTGAGTCCTACAGATTGAAGACTCAGCAAATGTGACAGGCCAAAACTGATCAGAACCCAGAAGCTCGCCATCTGGTCGATGTTCGCGTGGGAGCAACCATCCCCATCCTGAGCACTCTCCTTAGCAACAAATAATATGGGGTGGGGGGTTCCCAAAATTAAGGGTACCAATTTGGGGGTCTCCATAATAAGGGTTTTTCTTCTGGGGTCTATATTGGGGTACCCTAATTAAGGGAAATTACCAAATACATAAGGTGCCAATCAGGACTCCAACGTTTGTGTTTCCTGCTTGGGTGGGTTCAGAGCTTTTGTCCAAATCTGGGGAACCAACGTCTATGATGCTTGGAGATCCCTGAATAGAGTGCAGGGCTTTACATTACTTGCCTTCGTTATGTCCCTAACCCTTCTCTTCCTTCTTCCTCGTGAGCAAAACACACCTCATCCGAAACACACTGCTCAGAACAAGCCATTCCGGTGCAAAGGGAACCCTCAACGTACACACTACACCTTAACACAAAACATGACAAAACGCTATCTGCAAGATCTGGGCTTCAACGCTTAGACTAAACCACATACTGTAATGTCTGAACCGGGAGCTCCGACATCCCTCTGTCCCTAGCCTTACACTCCCTACACCCTAAGTCCCTAAGTACTGTAAGGAGAGAGGATCATATATAGCATCTGGCCATCCGTCTGCAACCGCGGTAGAGGTGGGCGCCAGCACTGCATTTGTAAAGGATTCCTTCAGCTGGTTTGGGTTCTGACAGCAGAAGGGGCCTTTTGAGGATGTAGGGGCTTGGTGTGCAAGGGTTTGGGACCAGGCTTTTGACTGTAAAAGGTTCGGGCTTGCATGACAGGCGCCAGGCCTCCCCCCTTTTTGAGGCAAGGCGAGAAGAAAGGATGACAACGTGGCAGGACTGACTGACAATGGAAAAGACAAGAGGGCAAAACATCTACATTTAATGCAAGCCTGATTATTGGGGGTTGGCTGGTGATAGGCGAGGCAAGTCGTGTTACCAGTGCAGACACCGCAGTCGGCAGTCACTGCGCGGTCAATGAATTGCGGGCGCGTGGAACATACAGGGCTTCAACCTTCAGTTCTCAGGTCTGCATCTCTCAGCCTGACCCCTCAGCCTTAGACCTTTATCTGGCGCAAAGTCGCTGCTGTGGCAAGCAGTCCATTCATGTCATGCTCAATCTGCGCGGCAATCTGCGCGAGATCTTCGTGCCTGTGGTTGTGGCACCGTGCCAAAAACCGCCATGGCATTAAGCAAGAGCTGTTGTCACGATTGTATATTATACAGTGATCACAGCCTCACTGCCATCTAGCTGCAATGCCTGTCCATTCTAAGAATCATACTGGATCAGAGAATTTGCAACACATTATAGGCCACTTGCCCGAACTCTGGCCTAGGAATGTCCGCGTCTGTGTCGTCCTTGCTCTCATCAGCCATGGTCGGGGGCCCCCACCGGTAGAAGTTCTTGGCGCTGCCTGGCTTGGTCTTACCGAGTCCACCCTGGGGGAACTTGTACCGTGCGTCTTGACTTCCTGATGGCCCGGCCTTTGGTTTCCAAAGAATGCCTTCTCCTTCTTCGGATGCCCAGGGCCGTCATGATCTCATCCACGGCATGCATGTGGTCCTCGTGCTGCTGCCTCATCGTGGCAACCTCAGCTGAAGCGCGATCGGCCATCCTCTAAGCTCCTTGAAGACCGTTCAGAGTGTTTACGGCATCTGTGAGAGGAAGGGTAAGATCAATCTATAGGGTCTGCTATAGAGCAATCAGGGTCTGCATTACGAACTCTCGACATGGCTCGCATCCGCCTGCTTGTTCTGCCAAGGGTCAACATCGTCGTGAATGATCTTCTTGAGCTCCTTTATGGACACCTGGTTCTGTGGGTCTGAGCGGTGGGAGCTTCCGAATGTTAAGCAGGCATGTAGTGTCATCTACCTTAGCCCATCTTTATCAGAAGTGTACTTCGAGAATCCAGTCGAAGAATCTACATCAAGACCCACAGCCACCCATGTTACCCCAATGGTCGACGTCTCTTGGTACAGCACGTTGAACTTTCAATTTCATGATTTACATGTGTTTGGAATTTGCTTGGCATGCATGTGCAACGGGCAATCGCGCCGCAGTCGTCTGGACAGACTGATGTGCACCGCACATCCATCCACTCATGTGACCAGCAGCCTTCGTCCAACTGGATCGTCTTTCTGTACGCATGAGCCAAACAAACCGCCAGCGAACTCCGCCCCTAACAGCCGCAACACCACCCGTACAGCCGCCCTTGAAGCTGCCGTTGCTCTGCGACTTTGCGAGGCTTTGGAGAACACGTACCTTCATAAGCACCCAGCATGGATTCTTTTCCTGTAATACCTTAGCACCTTGATGAAGTGGCCATCCTCTCTACAGAATTGGGGGCGGGGGCGGCGGGGGGGGCACAGGCCCAACATTACATAAGGCCATCTCTTCAAAGCACCGTCGGCCTGACATGTACCAACTGCCCCCAGATATCACCATATATGGTCAGGCATTTGGCGTTCCTGCCCTGCTCCCCCATGATCTGGTCTGGGAGGGGCGGTGGGAGGGGGGCCAGCCATGAACGTGCGAAATCTCCGAAACGGTCATCGGTTTTAGCCCTTCGCAATCTCAAAAGTGCCAACCGTCACAGGGATTGGGTCTGTGTAAGGCGTCATCTTCGTGACTGTCGTCACTGTTGGAGCCTGACTCTGTGAACAATATTCCAAACATGCCGATGGTTACAGGGATGGGCCAGTTTGGGCCTCGATCTTTGGGGACTGTGGTAGAATTTGGTATTTGTACGCTTCTAATATCCCACCATGAATATCTTATGCATCCTTCTAAGAACCTCTCAACATCTCACACACTCGCCTAGGAATGATAATACAGCTCTAAGAGAGCATTTGTATATCTACACATCTATAGATAATCCTGTTAAATCCATGTAATATCTTCCCGCATCCCCATTAATTCGTCACTTTATGAGACTCCCCACCCACGCCCCCAAGTGTGAGGGGAAGACCTCAAATCATGTCTCCACCCAACCCCAACCACACCCACAGAGGGGGAGGGCCACCCACAGGGAGAAGGAAGGGTCCACCCGAACCCCAACCACAGCCACCCACAGGGAGTGGGAGGAGGCCTAGACCATGGCGGGGAGGGGGGGCGGCCCGCAAGCGCGTGACCTATACGCATCAAGCTGCAGCGGATTCAAACAACCCTTTCGGCTTGAGATGGCGGCTAAAGGCACAACGGTCACTCGTGAAGACAGAACGGCGCAACTGCAATGCCTTCCGGGCACTGACTTTTCAATCCGATCTCGTGGAAAACCTGAAAATCAAAAAGACAATTGAAACCAAAGTAAGGCGTGAGAACCACATCTAGAAAGCCTTGAAGGCTCTGCAGGCTTGGGCACCTGGATGATGGATTGCATCATCAGCGGGTCACGCTTGAAGAACCCCCCCACTTTCTGGCAAAAGTTCAGGTAGGACATGCTGCCGTCTTCGTCATCGTCTAGCACCCGGAAGATTTGCTCCATCTCGTCTTTCTTTATGTCCACATGCTCCATTAATGTTCTGAACTCTGGGGTCTCGTAGCCATTGGACAATTCCAGCAGACCAATGCAACCGTCGTTGTCTTTGTCTAGGTTAGCGCAAAATACTGCCAGCTCCACCATGTTTGCTACGCGCTCCTGGCAACAGAAGCCATACTAGCATCATTGCTACCATAACCACTACTGCAACTTGAATGGATGCAAGTGGCGCTGTTCCCCTAATCTTGTCATGAGTTCTCACAACAGTGGAAGTGTTGGCTAGCGTGCATACTCTTGCCGTTGGTACTAAGATTCCTCCTCCTTCTGCTTGGTCTTGCGCTCGCGATCATTCTCTCGAGCTTGCGCGGCTGTCTCCACAATGACCTGCAGCGCATCCTACACGCAAGCACAGAAGCATCCGCGGACGATGGCTTGGGAGCTATCCCCTTCATGCTCAGTTTCGGGCTGCGAGGATCAAATTCATCACCCCCAGAGAAATCGTCATCAGCATCACGAATAGAAGGATGAAGGTCAATGGCTCTGCGTCCTCACTGCTCTGAAAGACTGCAACTCCCAAGACCCTACAAAACCGTGCGGCTATCAAGCGATTCCAGAAGCCGAGCATCGATGACTTTCAGACTGACCTCTCCCCAAGAATCACCGGCGACCGTCCTTTGCATGGGGCTTCGACGTGCTCCGTCTGTAAGGATTTATCCCCACGGCCCCCAGTGCACAGAAGCTGGCAGGCTCGGGACCGCTGAGGTTTGAACTCTGCGTTTGCAAATGCCACTATGCTATGGCTTGGATTCGACTTTCAAGATGGGCATTGTAAGGTGATTTTGGATCGGGTATCTCTTACTCGGACTACTATAATTACATACCTGTGCACAAGGACATGTCTTGTTTCTTCCGTTGGCAGATTGTGCCTGTGAAAGGACCCTATGACTGCACAGGTTCCTTGGTTCTTGAACGTGCTAACTTTGTGCCGGCAGCATTTCACAGTCTCCCTCCCTCTCTCCATCCTGAACTGATTGCTTGAGTCTCAAACAGCTTGGAAGATCTGTCAACGGAATGGATGGGATCCTCAGGCAGCTTTTGATTTCTATGTGAGGCCGGGCATTTCCCTGATAGAAGCCTGCAACCATTCTGCAACAATCTCCTTCACTAAGCATGCGTCTTCCACTGTCACCGGTATCCTACCAACTTGGAGACTTTGCAGGCATCTGTGCAAGGCCCATGAACCGCAACAGCATGTGCCCTCTGACCAGGCAGTCTGAAGGTTGCCAAAACAACTGTATCACTTGCTGATGATTGCTGCTACCACTTTGCACACTGTTACTCCTGCGATCTTGACTTTGCTGGGATCAGATTCCTGTAAATACCCGGGCCACTATGATGAGGTTAGGCTCTGTTGGAAAATCGTGACGGTGGCTTCAAAGACGTTGCTGAAGCTTCGTGGGCAGCGATCGCACCCGTCAAAGTCTTCGATGAGAGCCACCACGGGATGCAAGACTTCCACCGAGATCACCGCCCAGAAAACGACAACAGACAGCAGCATCGCAGATCCAAAGAGTATAGCTTTCAATGACGAGTAAAGGCCGGTAATCAACAGGTAGAACTCAGGGATGGAAACGAAAATCCTCACTGCCCTAAGTACCCGAACCAGTCGGGCTAGGCGCAGCCAGCTTAGATTAACCATGCCTGCAAATGCCACGCTCGACCATCCCAACATAACAGTGACCAAGTCAACCATGTTGAACTTGTTGCAAAAGAAGAGCCAACGCTCCACAAAAACTCGGGCGAACATCTCTAGAGAGTAGATGGTAAGCAAGAGAATGTTCATAAGCCGCATCCCAAAGGTTCGATCGCTTCGGTATGGGCAATTGGCAACGTCTGCCTGGTGAGTGCAAAAATTGCGCAGAAAAATCTTCATCACAGCAACATGCGCGCATGGCAGTCTTCAAACAACACAGACCACCTGCAAGTATGGAAATCTTAGCGCAGATATTCTCCCGCTGGAAGTTTGCCGTGGACCCTAATTCGCCTCGATCCTGGCCACGAGGCGTTCAGATGTTTTTCCAGCAGACCCTGGAGTGTTGCACCCAGCTTTGATTGGCTCGTTTTGCGCGTATGCATGTCGTGATCCCCTGCAGAGAAACGATCTGACATCATCCTCAGACTTGCAGTGCGTTGCCGCTCATTGCTCTCCTCACACCCTCCCTACCCAATCATCTCCCTTCCCCCTCCCTTCCCGGTCCCCCTCCGCTGCACAGCTGCTGGCCCTTCCAACTATAGAGTGGGCCGAGGCGGTCGATGCGCAGATTTTAAACTTAGCCGAGAACTTGAAGCAAGTTTGTATGTGATGCGTCTGCCTTGTATTCCGTGAGGCACTGGGCATCTCGATCAGCTTCAATCCTGTGCCACTTCAAGGCGCTTGGATGGGGCAATCGCAAGCCCTTGTTCGGTTCTTTGGGTGAACCATTTCATTTAGGCTAATACTTTGTTTTTTTGCATGTTGCATTCGTCACTCACTTTCAGATGACAGCGCGGGTGTCGCCTGGTAGACTAGGAGCAATAGAAAACTTGACAAGGCTCAACAAGGCTCATGATAAGGATCAGGTTGCCGACCACGATCAATCCCATGATGCTTTCAAACCTCTGGCTGCACACGATCTGGCCAATACGTATCCTGCGGAAATGCTACAGGCTGAGGGGCGAGGCAGCTTTGTTTAGTTGCCGTGCTTTTAGTGTTCTAGACTCCATATACATATACATGTATGTGTACATCATAAATGTCTATATATATATATACACACATAATCTCGGTGCCGCGCTTCGACAACTAAAGCCTGTAATGTGGCACTATTTCTTTCTTTTTTTTGAGGG
>CAJNIZ010047140.1:0-37376 GCA_905231905.1 Symbiodinium pilosum | reverse complement strand
TGGCATGACAAAGGGTGACAAAGGGATTTAGGGTTTAGCATTTGGGGCTTGGGATTTAGAGCTTAGAATTTAGGGGTTGGGATTTAGAGTTTAGGACTTACAGTTTTGGGTTTAGGGGTATTGCCCCCCCATAAGCTTTGTCTCCCCACACGGTCTCCGAGAAAGCGGTCATATAAGGATCTAAGTAATAGCCAAGTCATACTAATAAGGTTTAGGGTTAGAGTTTTAGAGTTCAGGGTTTTCGTGCCTCAGGGTCTAGGGTGTAGGGTTATGGGGGAGTACTCACTTCCCCTGATTAAAAATAATCAACATCCCCACCCCACAACCGCAAGTACAAGTAATAAATGCCGTAATCTAATACCACTGCAAATAAGATGGAATCATTCCTGTGGGTGGCTAAGTTATTCCTTGAGGGAAGCTGAATATTTGTAAGCCCGAAAACCCGTCTAAAGGATTCATACATAGGGTATGGCGAATGCCATGACGCCATGAAGTAATGCTTTCTCAGAACCACGGGGGGAAGGGGAGAGGGGGGGGGGGGGAAATCGAACGAAGCGGGGCTCAAGGATCCATGCCCTATGGATTTGGGTGCGAAAAAGGTGTTCCAGCGCGGCTTGTTCCATACCCCCATTCAGCGCGAGTAACAGGAAACGTCCATGCAAGGATGGTTTCAGGGATCCATGCGCCCTCACTAGATGATGCAGGGATTCCTGGCAACATGGTGTCAAACGACATCATGCTTCAGTTTGTATGATTAAGCTTTAGTTTGTATGTTGTCAATCGGCTTTAAACCCTAAACCCTGGATAATTCTGAAGCAGGGTTTTGTGTAGGCACATCTTCCACTTGCGCCTGGGGTCCAGAACTTGATGACCGAGAAGGACTTTAGGGCTTAGCGGTCAGTGTTAGGGTTGAAGGTTTAGGGAATTTGAAAGAAGCAGGCAGTGCAATTATGGCAGATGCCGCCGCGTCATTCTTTCGTACCCGCCTAACAACAGCATCTGCATCAAGTACTTGGAGGTTATGGGCGGTTATCGCTTATGGTATGGGAAGGGCTACTACAGCAAACGCGGCATAGAATAAGTTGTCCAATGAATCTCCAAGAAACGGTTAAGAGGCTCAGGGATCACTCGGTCAACACTCGACCTGCAAAAGCTCGACTCCAATGCCCATGCCTCATTGCCTACATGACTTTGCATCACGAATCGGAAAGAAAGGGTACGGTCCAGCACGCCGTAGTCTCACCAAAACCGCGTAGCCCACAACTGTCAAGCCAGAGAGCACAGGAGCCTCAGTACTGTTTAGAGTCCAAATGGGTGGTTGTCAAGATTATGGTCCCTTTTCGGATCCCTATCAGAATAGGGCACGTAATATTTAGGATACCCAATCAAAGATCATAATTTTGACAACCACCCAAATGATTACCACTATGGCGTTGAGGTGCCCCAAACCCCCCCATGAGCAATAGTCCAAACTCCTAGTATTACCTAAATAACTCTATCATACTCCCCTATATAATCCCCTATATAAGCCCTTTAAGGAGCTTAGACTATAGCCCAACCCTAAACCCTAAACCCTATTATAGTCCCCCTTAAGTAGATAGAATATGGCTTTGGGTATATTCTAATAAGCTCCCCATATACCCCATATTCTATCTACTTCAGGGGGACTATAAATCCTAAACCCTAAACCCTAAACCCTGAATCCCTAAATCCTAAATCCCTGAACTTATTGGGCAGCATCTAAGGCCTGTCCGTCGAGCTTCTTCCCCTTGCCAGCAGGCCTGGAGCTGACAAAGGGAAGCGACTTAGGGGTGCAGGGGTTAGGGGTTCGAGGTTTAGGGGTTTAGGGGTTAGGGGTTTAGGGGTTTAGGGGTTTGGGGGTTTGGGGGTTTGGGTTTAGGGATTCAGGGTTTGTATCGGATTAAGGGATAAAGGATTTAGGATTGAAGTGGTTCAGGATTTAGGGATTCTAGGACTTAGCAATGGAAGGGGTTTGGGAGTTAGGGATTGCAGGATTTATGCAAGCCGTCTCTGCGGACGATCCAGGATTTTAGGATTTAGGGTTTTTGGCGCTCATAATGTTGGAGATCAGGAGGTTCTGCCAGTAGACTACCCAAACAGATTACTGGCATGCTTTACATGCTGATTTCCATAAACAGGGGGTGGGTTCACCCTCATTATGGGGTTTAGGGTTTAAGGTTTCCTAATTTCAGAAAATCCTATTCATCATTGAAAGAAGGGTAATTACTGAAACTGCCCTGGAACCCTCCCACGAATCAATTCAAACCCTAAACCCGATCCTGCACCCCATAATGCAAATGAGGGCCTGTTTACTTATGGTTGATCCAGGTAAGATCAAAGCCTCTTGGCAAAATGCTACACCCGAAAGGGCGTGAATATGAGCGTAATCGATACTGAGGACCACCGTGGCCCCATTCAAGCTCTCAAGCCTAAGCCCTGAATCCCTCAAACCTTGACCCCACAAGCTTGATTCCGAAAACACTTCCGACATGAGTGCTCTAAGAAGGATTATTTTTACCCTCCACATGGCTCAAGGTGTGCTACCCAAATACTACAACACTACCACGAGCGGATTTAGTTACCCCAAAAGTAGGACCCTATCATTTTATCATATGAACCTTACATGGTCTTTGATATAGGGCTTGGAGTTACCAAAGCCCTCTTATGATTGTTATGCGACCTGCATGCCTTTCATGTCCATCTCCTTTTCCTTCTGATTCTCCGCTACTCCGTCTGTTCATGTGCGTACACTCCATACTTGAAGGGCCAGTGGGACTTAGTAAGTAGGTTCAGAATGGTCATAACTAGGGTTATTGCATGGCTATATAGGGGTCATTAGCCTACCTACTAAGTCCACCCGACCCTCCATAATATAACCCCATATACCTCTATGTCGTAGAATGCCGTTTACGGATGCACTCCATATAGCCCTGTATACCTCCATGAATCCCTGTAGAGTCCTCCTAAATGCCGGATCCCAGGCCTCCCACTGGGGAGTCCCCGGCCCCCAACTCTAACCCTAAACCCTAAACCCAAACCCTAAACCCAAAACCCCAAACCCTATAAACCCTAAACCGAATGGGCCTCTGCTGGGGAGTCTCCGGCATGATTGCCGGGGTTGTTTCGTCCTCGCAGGCTTGAGGCCGCGACCAATCCCAAAATCACGCCAACCCCCCGCAAACAGCTGCAGCAAAGCAAGGTCCTACTTTTGGGGGTTGGGGGTTACCAAACCTACTTTCAGGGTTGGGGGTTACCAAAACCCGCTTGTTCTCAGCCCTGAACCCTAAACCCTAAAACAATAACCCCTAATCTTACACGTGCCAGATAGACGGACACGGAGCGCGTGACTACCTTATGGCTTATTATAAGTACTTCTTGGCTTCGTTACTAGTAGGATTTCGTCGTCGCAGTAGTCGTCGTCGTCGTCGTCGTCGTCGTCGTCGTCGTCGTCGTCGTCGTCGTCGTCGTCGTCGTCGTCGTCGTCGTCGTCGTCGTCCTTGTAGTCGTAGTCGCAGTGGTAGTGGTAGTGGTAGTGGTAGTGGTAGTGGTAGTGGTAGTGGTAGTGGTAGTGGTAGCAGCAGCAGCAGCAGCAGCAGCAGCAGCAGGAGAAACAGGACAGGCACAGGAACAGGCAGCGTAACAGTAGGAGTAGTCGTCGTCGTCCTCCTCCTCCTCCTCGTCGTCCTCGTCGTCGTCGTCGTCGTCCAACTGCCCTAAGCCTTTCACAAAAAGGGTGGGGGAACAAACTCTCAGCGCAGGTTAGGCATGGGATCCAAACGTTTGCAGTCTTCAGCGTGGGTGCTGACCGTGCCTCCGGAGGGCTGAAGGTTTAGGCCTTGAAAGGGTTTAGGGTTTTGGGCCCTACCCCAAAATTGAAACCCTAAACCCTAAATGCGTAAACCCCCGAAGCCCTAAATCTTGAAACCCAAAATCCTTGTGGGCGAAGCCGCGCATCAGCTTCCTCTTCTCCCGTTGCTGCTTCTTCCAGGCCTCCCTTCCTGAAGAGGGCATAGGGAGGTCCAGATTTAGGGTTTAGGACGTTTAGGGTTTAGGACGTTTAGGGTTTAGGACGTTTAGGGTTTAGGAAGTTTGGGGTTTAGGAGGTTTGGGGTTTAGAAACTGTAGGAAGTTTAGCGTTTAGTTAGGGTTTAGGAAGTTTGGGGTTTAGAAAGTGTAGGAATATTTTAGCGTTTAGTTAGGGTTTAGGAAGTTTGGGGTTTGGAAAGTGTAGGAATTTTAGCGTTTAGTTAGGGTTTAGGAAGTTTGGGGTTTGGAAAGTGTAGGAATTTCAGCGTTTAGTTAGGGTTTAGGAAGTTTGGGGTTTAAGGAAATAAGGTTTAGGAAGTTTGGGACTTGGGGGTTTAGGAAGCATCGGAAGTTTGGGGTTTAGTGTACAAGGGAGCTTAGGATTTGAGGTTTAGGGTTTTACCCCCCCGCCCTCTCCCCCGCAAAAACACGGAAGACCAACAAAAGTTGTAGGTTGAGGCATCAATTACTGTTCCCTAAATGGAGAAACTGATGTAGGGACCCGTATTGTATTGGGAACCCGACTGTAGGGACCCAGAACATCATGCGTTTACGGAAAGCCCACATAGTGCCACATAAGGTTCGGGGCTTAGGGCTATGTAGCGTGTTGCATAGCTTCAAGGGTGAGATGTTCAGAGTTTGGGTGAGGAATCCGCCTACTGCAAACGTCCGCAACCCACAGCCCAGCTTCAATCTCAACTAATCCTTCGAAATGGCCACCCCAAACCCAGACAAAAGTAAGCAACACATTGAGCTACAACCCACTGAAAAGAAGAAGCCAAATGGCGCTGATCCTACATACTTGTGGGGTCCAGGTAACGCCTACGTCCTTGAATCCATTAAGCCAAACCTAACCCTAAACCCGAAACCCTAAACCCTAAATCAACCCTAAACCCTAAACCCTGAACCCAACCCTTGAATCCATTAAGCCCCCAAAACCTTTGAATCCCGACTCCAAGCACCCCAAGCCCTACCTTCAAACCCCAGCTTCCTGCAGTTTAGAAGTAAGCCGTTTAAGGATTTAGGGTTTGGGGTATAGGGGTTTAAGGTTTAGGGGTTTAGGATGTAGGGGTTTGGGATTTAGGGGTTTGGGATTTAAGGGTTTAGGATCTAGGGGTTTAGGATTTAGGGGTTTAGGATTCACGGGTTTAGGATTTAGGGGCTTAGGGTATAATGCACACATTCTGTTGGTAATTGAGGTGTGAGACGGGAAAAAGCTAAGAGCCCAACGCTGCTGGAGCTTCGACTGATGAGTCATGTGGCAAAACCTTGGAGGGTTTCGAGTCCAGGGTTTGGGGCTCGGGCTTGTAGTTTGGGGTTCAGGGTTGAATGGTTTTGCGAAATTTCGGGTGTCTTGGCGTTGGGAGTTTTGAGGTTAGGCCTAGGACTTTTGGTCCAGCTAGTAACCCCTAAACCCTAAGGGCTAGGGTTTAGATTTACGGTTGAGAGGAAACCTTCGGTCTTCTTCTTCTCCAAAACGAACTGGTTCGAGAGAGACCATGCGCTTATGGGTGTATATACATATATATAGATAGATGTATAAGGATATTACACGCGTTATGTTCAAATGGTAGGAGGATGTAGCAAACTCTTAGGTTGTTCAAGGCTTGGGATTTGGGGATCCTAGTTTATGCTTTGGGGGGCTTTCTTCAGGCGGCAAAACTTTGGGCTTTTGGATTTTGGGAGGCTGGAGGGATGAGAGACGCTGAGGCTTTAGGGTTCAGGGGTTGAACCCATGCATGTAGGGGAACCCATTCGCAAACTAAGCAGTCTGGGGGAGTAGTGTGTGGCAAGCCCTTTGGGTTTTGGGGCCCATCGTCTGACGGGAGTTGCGGTTCAACATGTAGGGCCTACACGGATGACTCAAGGGGAGTTCGGGGGTTTTACAGGTTGATAGGAGTTCAAGGGTCAACCTAGCAGAAACGGAAATGCAAACTGGATGGTACTAGTTTTACCTTTAGCCGCAGGGGCTGTACGATGCCTTGCTTAGGGTCTTGAGATGGAGGTTTCGGGTCCCCGTGAAGGTTATGCAGACGCTGTTCTTTAAGATGTAGGGTTTAGGGCTGAGGGTTTAGCGCTTAGACTTTAGGGAAGGCCTGTAGAAGAGAACCTACCGTGAAACGCCCAGACGGTACTTACCTATACCCTAAACCACGAAGGAAGTTCCAGAGCCCCCTTACCCCTGAAGCCGACCCCCCATCTGAAGCGCAGCCCCCTAACGAATGTATGCTGGGTTGCTGTTACGGAACTTAAGCTCAGTTACCATAATGGGTATATAGGGTTCAGGGTTCAGGGTTTAGGGTTTAAGTTGCCAGAATGGGTATATATAGTACTTATTGGTAAAGTTTACGCAATATAGCAACTTAAGCTAAATCCCTTAACAGCAACCCAGTAAGTCTGAATCTGCAGGAAAAGTGGACCCTGTATATACCTGCACGTACTCCCAACCTTGTCCCAGATATCCCCAAATAGGGGCGTTTAGGCGTTAGGGTTTGGCATTTCGGGACAAAAAGTCTCTGAGGTACCCGCCGAATACGTTTTGTGTTGGTTTTTCAAAGTTTGGGCTGCAGTATGATCCGCAGGAAGCTGTAACAGCGACACCCTATGACCAGCCCTCATACTCGGCTTAGGGTTTAGGGGTTTAGGGTTACCACGGTTTGTCTTCAGGCTTAGTAATGACATACCCTGCATCACTGGACTGCTATCGCCTGGGCTGAATCCCAGCGTCCAAATGGCTGCTTGTCCTGGCCCCCCAAGAAGTCAACCTTTTACGTACAAAAGCATTGCATAAATCCAAATTTTGGAGGTCAAAGGTTATCTAACAGCCACGTAGGCGATTCAGCAATATAACCCAATATACTCTCAATGTAACCCCTAATAAACGTGATGCGCTGCAGGGCCAATCAAGATCTCTCTCAGTCCGACGCAGCAACTAAGATTCACCGAAAATTATACCGGACTATACCCTCCTCCAAACTAACAAAATGAGGGTTGGGGGTTTGGGGTTTAGGAAGCACTAAAGTTCTAGCACAGTCCTGCATAACACATATGTGGGGTCGAGGTGTCTCCTTGAAGCCCTTAGCCACCTTCAAGTCTGAGCCCGGTCATGCTGGACACTACGCAAAACCCCCTCCCGGACCCCAAAAGTATGTAGGATCATTGCCTGCTTAGGGTCAAGGGTTTAGGGTTGGCTCTCTTGGGCCACTTTGTTACCCAGTTTGGAGTCCCGGGAGAGAATCACGACCTCAGGCTGTTGCTTGCAGTCAGCGCCACGGTTGCAACCACGCCGCGTGAAGCAGTAAAACGTGCATGGAGTGCCTGGATTATGGGATCTAGTGTTCTGGGTGTAGGGGCTAGAGGCTTTTGTGTTCAGGGACTCGGGTTTAAGGCTTCGCGATGGCGACCTACGGGTACGGGGTTGAGATTTGGGGCTTCGGGGATCAGAGCCTTGCGGGTTAGGGGATTCAGACTTTAGGGCTCATAGAGGCATGGCTTAGGGATTATAGTATCTAATGACTAGGTTTCGGAGCCTACATCAATCGGCTGGGTGCCTTTAGGGAGCACAGGGATACAGAGGGACCCTAAACCATTAAACCCTTAAGCCCTTAAACCCTTAAACCCTAAACCCTTAAACCCCAAACCCTTAAAGCATGGTGTCCCCGTCACTGACTCTGCGGAGATTATTTAGACAAAAGCTCTTGGGTTAGTAGGGCCTGAAATGCGGTTTAGGGTTTAGGGTTTGGTGCTTAGCGCTTCAAACTACAATGCCTAGGGAGCCAGACACCCCTTCATGGGGGGAATATACCTAAAACCATATTCGGGATCTTAATCTAAATTAATGATTGGGCCATCTGGGTCCTAGGAAGTTGAGGGCAGATCATAGGGTTTTTTGGAGTCTGTGAATCAAAATTCAAAGTTCTCGGGCTCAGTTAAGGAGCAACAGTATAGAACACTGAAAGATCTGCTCCGAAGCTCTTGCTCTGACATGTAAGTCTACTCAGGGAGCTCGCTGTCTGAACCTGGCAACGTTGGAGATGATGGTGGAACTTACTGAGTGCATCCCCTGCATAGTGACTCTGTCATGCTGAAGGCGCTGCCTTCAGGTTTCCGCTCCTTCTCCTCACCTTCCATCTTCTGACAGTCTGCCTCCACCCATGGGCGCAGCTGTAGTCTCCTTAGACCTATAATAAAAATACTATTGTTTAATAATTATCTTAGAATACAAGTTAAAACAACTTCCTGAGGAGACTGACCCGCAGTGTCACTAATCGTTGCACTGCCAGACCCCCCTAAAGGATCCAACAAAATGGACCCCTCCCGTGTGAACCCATTACTACATTGGGAAACTAAGGCATTATTTGGGGGTTCCATTATTTGGATCCTTTGGGGGTCTGGGTTGAGGCCATGCCGGAGAAAGATGTTCTCGTTGCGCCTGTAGTGCTGCAGCTAGCTCAAGTGGACTGCATTGGATGGTCCCCCGGGGTTGCGAGCGCCTGCTGCCCTTCGATGGTCTAGAGGGCATCCGGCTGCTGCTTGGTTCTGCACGAGCAGTGGTACTGTCTCGCGTTGCCAGATCAGATTCTTGACATTTTTGCGGATCCTCTGTTTGCAGCGGAGCTCTCTGATTTCGATTTTTTGGAGGCCGTTGTCAAAATTCCCATGGCTTCAGTTTGGTTTGGGCGCTGCCGAATTCTGGGTTAGTTTGCGATGCATCCTGGGCATCCTGGCAGAAACATGGCAAAGTAAACTTAATTGTTCATACGTTTTGCCCCTGTTGGGCGCCTTGCCAAACAATGGGCACTACCAAAATATCTGGCGCTGCATGGTCTACAGGGCGCAGGGCTTAACCTTTGGGTTCAGTGTGTCAAGGGTTTGGAGTTTGAAAGAAGAACCGAAGTTCCCATGTCATTTCCATGTTCTTGTCACGCTGATTCTCCATTACTTGGAAAATGTAACTCCTATAGTTTCAGGATCCATCACCTGGTGCAGTTGCTGTCGATTTGTTGCAACTTCATTGTAAGTACCAATTAAAGGAGGCCCCTACACTCCCCTAACTTGCTGGGGGGGTGGTAGGCAATAAGGGAATCTATTATAAGGGATAAAATAGGGATTCTACTCATTCTTTCCCTACTAACCAAACGACCATCGGCTCAAAAACAGGCACGCGTGTCCAAAAACAGTCCCAGTACCTGTAGGGCGGGTCGTAGAATCCCAAATGCCAATACATGAACAGTTTTGTCCCAAACCCGCAACCCTAAACCCTAAACCCCATACCACCTTGGTGCTTGAATGCATGGGGCAAGTCATTGCAGGGAACCCAGTTGAGGACTTCCAGGGAACCTGGCAGAGGATCACAGAGTCACGGGAATCAAGCCCTACCCCAAACCCTCAACCCTAAGCTCTAAACCCTAAGCCCTAAATCCTCAAACCCTAAACCAGAAGCCCTAAAACCTAAACCCTAAGCCCTAAATCCTAAAACCGTAAACTCCAAATCGAAAGCCAAGAAAGCCGAGCTGCATTGCTCCGGATGGCCAAGGCTGCCTGTCGACTCCTGTTTCGCAATTACAGCAAGGTAGGATGGGTTTCAGGGTTTATCTAAGGGATTTGGAACCCCAGTAGAAATTATAACTTCAGCTAAATATTAGGATTGTTGGTGACAGAAATTAACAATGATTTTCAGGAAACTTGTAGGGTTTACGGTTCAGGGCATAGGGTTAAGGGTTTAGGGCTTAGGGAGTTCAGGGTGTAGGGTTTAGGGTTTAGGGCTTAGGGTGTGGGGTTCAGGGATAGATGTCCCCAATAATGGAGATGCAAATGGAAAAGAAAATGGAAAATGAGATGGAAGCCCTAGGTCCCTTTCAAGTGGTATGTACATTACCCCAATAATGGAAAAGAAGCTGGAGAACGAAATGTAAACAGGGTTACTACAAGGCTGATAGGGAGGATTCCTGAGCAATTACCAATAATATCATGTTGAGGTCTGCTTGAGGTACCCTCCTTACATAAGGAGCTTGGGGCCATACAAATGGTAACTATGTAGGCCCCTATAGTAGCCAATAACGGACCCCTTTTCAGGTTCCGTTCCTTGCTCAACCCTATAGTCCCCCTTAAATAGACAGAATATGGGGTATATGGGAATCTTATTACAATGTATCCAAAGCCATATCCTATCCCTAAACCTTGAAGGCCCTAAACCCTAAACCCTAAATCCTACAATATGCCCAAAGCCATATTCTATCTACTAAAGGGGGACTATAAACTCCAAACCTCAAACCCTAAACCCCAAGAAACTCCTGCTGCGGTGACGACTGCTCTTCTGCCCTACTACCCACCCCACGCCCCAAAGTTGGCGGTATACCGCCAATGTAGTGTATGCAGTATGCTGACTTGATCCCTAAACTCTAAACCTACAACCCCTTGACCCTAAATGCTGCCGTATGTCTTCCTTCGGAAGATAGGGATCAACACAGCACGCTGCACAGCTGAGGGAGAGCTTGTACTTGGTCGCGAATCCCTTCATACTAATATTCAACACCCCCCACCTCTAATACCAAATAGATATGTCCCCCAATGTGACAGGTCTCTTATTCAGGGCGAATTTCTGACATTAGGCGAGGGGGGGGTGTTTAATAGTCGGGAGAGTTGGAATTCAGCCGGCCAGATTCTGTAACAGCTGACGTGTCAAAGTGGGCAGCTCCATCGGCGGCTCCGCGTGGATTCTGTATCTGTTGACCCCTGCCTCGAGGGGTCATGGGGAGTTAGCACGCCGGCTCATGTTGCCATATATGGTGTTACTATATGGGTGGTTGTCCCTTTTTGGATCCCTATTATAATACGGCACCTAATATTTAGGGTACCCATAAAAGGACCATAATTTTGACAACCACCCATATCGCTTCTAGGGGGTATAAGTATACTAACTACGGCCACCTTCAACCCCACACCCTGACACCAAACATAAAGGGTGTTGTATAAGGCTCAGGGTTTAGGGTCTACACTCCGTGAAGGGGATGATATCTGTTTTATGGGATTTCTATTATAGAGGTCATTTAGAACGAAACTGGGAATTTAGACTATAGCTCACATCATACACAGAATCCGTACAGAATCTAGGATCTAAACAGGGAGCCTTGAAGAGGGAGTATGCTTGGAACCCCTGTAGCCGCATACCGTAAAGTAACCCCTTGATAGAAAGGGTGACGTTTTTCCTAATATTCAGCTTTAATAAGGAGACCCCAAAATATTAAGGGGAAAAGGGTACCACTGGGGTACCTAGAAACCCAGAAACCTTATACTCAATATCTACAGCCCTCGGAATCAGCTTTGTCAACAAGCCCTCACCTTCGTATGAAAGCAGAAATCTCCCTACAACACTGCATAAAATCCTTTCAGTAGGCTTTCGGGTTTTTGAACCGCCCATAGATCCTTTTTTTGTGAAGTCTGTCGACGTCCACCCTGAGCCCAAGGCTTAGGGTTTAACCCCTATAGACCATAGAGAACCTCGATTATCCACATGTTTTACCTACGGACCCATTCTCCGTGACCCTGATTCCCTGCATAAACTGCAGTCTCCATTTAATGCTCCATGTTTTTCCATTTGTTTCTCCATGCTGGGGGCACTATCATCCCTGAACCATAAATAGTGCTGTCCATTTCACTTTCAATCATCCTTATATATCCTTATATGACCCCTAGAACTTTCCCCATTACTAACCTACTTGCTACTGTAACCACCATGGACCTGCACGAGACTTGGTATGTGGACTACTTCCTCAGAGCTACACTATAAAGACAATCTGGGTTGCTGTTAAGGAACTTAAATTAAGTTACCATAATGGGGATATATAGTAAATAAAAGGGTTTCCCCAATATAGTAACTTAAATTAAGTTCCTTAACAGCAACCCAGCAATTACAACTACAAATTTAAGAGCTCATGGAGAGAGACCCTAAACTCTTAATCCTAAACCCTAAACCCTGAACCCTAGGCCTTAAACCCCTAAAACTCCCAAAACCCCAAAACCCCTAAACCCCTAAACCCCTAAACCCCTAAACCCTAAACCCCTAGACCCCCCAAACCCCGTAATCCCCGCAGCCCGCAGGCTTGCCTTGGGCCCCTCGGCTGCCAGCGTGGCGTAGGGTCCGCCTCCCCCGAGCTGATCGTCATCCATCTGCGGGGGCTGTTGCGGCGTAGAGACTTGCAGGGGTTTAGGAGTTAGGGTTAAGGGTTAAGGATCCAGGGTTGAGGGTTAAGGATCCAGGGTTGAGGGTTAAGGATCCAGGGTTGAGGGTTAAGGATTAAGGGTTGAGGGTTAAGGATCCAGGGTTGAGGGTTAATCCCAGAGTTGAGGGTTAAGGATTAAGGGTTGAGGCTTTAGGGTTTAGTTTTGCGAGTTCGGTGCCGCTTGGAAGCTACGGTAGAGTTTAGATAGAGGGCTTTGCAGGTGAGGGTTGAGGGAACTGCAAAACCACTAACGAATACAAGGTGTAGGGTTTAGGGTCATACTTGATAGATTTCATCTTACTGTCCAGTGTACGTAGCTGTGATGTTACAAGCCCATGGCGGTATGGTTCTGGTTACGCTTATGATATGACGTATAAGCCGAAGTGAACCTAAAACATTTTGGCTTCATGCCCTGGTGCTTCATGCCCTGGTATAACAAGGTTTCACACTCATGCCAAACAACGACTCAGTTCCCCTAAGCCCTAAACAAGGCCTCGTCCACATCCTCGCTACATGTCCGGAGATGCACAAGCTTGAGGGGTTAGCATAGGGGCCAAATAGTTGGAATCGGTCCCTTTAACGGAATCATGTAGGGATACATCGAGGGGGCTTATGGCAGGTCATACAGGATTATTACATGGGGTGAAGAAACCCTAAAACCTAAACCCTAGTTCAGGCTTCTGCTCCAGTTCCAGATGCAGTGCTTGGTTGATCGGAGGATTTAGCTCGTAGTGCTTAGGGTTTAGGTAGGCAATCCAAGACGTTAGGGTTTAGGGTTAATCCAGGACTTGTTGTACAGACCCTATGAGTCACGTGATCGTCATGAGGTCCTAGTTTTGGGGATTGAGGTTACGCGAGCCCTCTTCTTATTGAAACATGCGATCCCCATAAAGCCCTATGAACAAACCCTGTCCATTCAATTTGCCGTTTGATTCTTCAGTCTTCCTCATTTTCAGAGATGGGGTACCCAGCCCCCCGCTCATGAACATTCCTAGGTCTAATGACGCCCGAAGTATGCATGGGACTTGGCTTGAATTGCTGTAGGGACCTGCAGTAGAAAAGCAACCCCACGATAGAGACCCGTCCTGTCATGGATTTAGGATAATTTCGGGAATCCCCATTTTATACTGATGAAAAAAGGCCCGGACCCATTGCATCCCGGCTAGCGTTTTAGACTAGGTCTAATTAGTTCGATCAGCTATCTGAGTAGTGTTTTTTGGTGATTAAACCTAGTAAGATGCTATTCCTTATATAAATACTATACCCAAAAGGAGGATATACTCTTACTCTATGTTGGCTACCATAAAATCCCCAAATCAAAGACTACTCATCTATGATAATTCCCTGGCTCGGAGGTGGTCAAACTTGTACGTCCATGGATAGTCATTGGGTACTGCTCCCACCCAGTAACAGTCTATATTAGGGGTCCTATTAAGGGCTAGATATACCCATATTATACTTATTATCCAACTGTAACTGAATGGGGGCAGTACCCAAAATAGTCACCACCTAGGTCTCACGAAGCTTGTAATTCGAATTATGCGGCCCCCCCTTGGTCACCTAACATAGTTGTCATTGGGCTAGAAGGCACAAGTAGAGCCGGATCCCTGAACCCTGAACCCTAACCCCACAAAACCGCCCAACCCTAAACCCCCTTAAGCCCTCAAAAGCCCCTAAACCCTAAACCCTAAAACCCTAAACCCTAAAACCCTAAACCCTAAAACCCTCCCCCCAAAACAAAAAAAAAAACTAAACACCAAACCCTGAATCCTTACGCGTGATTGAGTTTATATGCCTCCTAGTCCCCCTACGGTGCAACTCCCAGCCTGCACAAGAAACTGGCAATCCATCTCCAAGCCAGAGCTCTTGGCGAGCTTGAGGATCTGCGGCGGGTACGGGGTTTGCAGGGTTCCGCATCATGTTGCTGGACTCCTGTGGGCCTCCAGCGATTTTGGGTGGCATGGAGGGAGCGCTATTGCGAGAAACGCTAATGTAGGCCTTCACTCGTGGCTGAGGCTCCAACTTTGCGCTGACATACAGGATCCTTCTAGAAGGATCCACAGAGGATCTACCTCATTGTCAAAATATGCCTTGAATTAGGTTGCTTGCTGCACAGGCTGCACATAGTCAACAGTTTTTCTGGAACTACTCCTACTGCGTCTACAGTTGGTACTACTTATCACCGACCACCATCGCAACTCACGACTTCTGCTCGTAACAGAAGTAGTAGCTTAGTAGCAGCGCTGCTGGGTCATTTTTGGGCACGAATAGGCCCTGGGTTGAAGAATGAGCTACGGTAAGCTTTCGATGCCGTTAGTATCCAATGCACATACCTCTTGGGACCCTAACCAGTAAGTCTGAAACCCTGAACCAGAATCAATGCCCGCTTTCCTGCCCAACAGAAGGTAGCTGTGATTGTCAGGACTGAACAGCAACCGTGCTGCCCGACCAGAAGAAGTTAACTTCACAGCCACAACTACCAAAAGATCTGGCCCCGTAACCGTACACGATCACCGCGCCACCGGACAAGCCTTTACAACCTGAAGCCCTAAAGCCCTAGACCCTATCAAGCCAGAAATCCGAATGCCTGCACTTCCCCCAGCCTAGCGTGAGCACACCTAAAAAGGCCAAACCTTCAACACCTAAACCCTAAACCTTAAACCCCTAAACCACGGGATGAGCGTTCATGATATCGGGGGGGACTTGCTGAGATGGTTGTGGAAAGGTTGGAACGATGGGTCCCTAGTGTGGGCCCTTACTCTTGGGGTCCTTATATACCTATTATGTACCCTATAGAACCTTACAAAACCAATTAAAGCCCATAGTCAGGACCCAGGAAACAAGTAGGGGCCCATGGTTGGGACCTTAGAATTGTGCATGCTAGGTCAGGCCTTAGGTAGAAACACAAGCGGTACCTATAACAGCGGCTATAAGAGACTATCAGGCATTTCCTGATTATAACCGCTAAACCCAAACCTAAGCCAAGTAATTATGAGAGAATACGTGAAATTTTTGCTCATAACCTTCAAGCCTAAAACCCAGTAAATATATGAGAGTATAGGACATTTTCTGGTTGCAACCCTGAACCCTAAACCCAGCAGTCAGAAGAGACTATAGGACATTTTCTGGCTGTAAACCTGAACCCCAAGCCCAGCAGTTACAAGCGACTGCAGGACATTTTCTGGTTACAACTTGGCTTTACCTAGAGCCAAACCAAGGCCTAAACCCCAACCTTGCGCGGTCTAGGGTGTAGGATTTAGGGGAATAGGGTTTAGGGGAAGAGCGTTTAGGGGCATAGGGTTTAGGGTTTAGTGGTATAGATTTTAGGATTTAGGGGTTTAGGGCTTAGGGTTCCTGAGATTATTGTGGCTGTAACCCGATACCCTATGCCTTAGACCCTCTCCCCGAACCCTGAAAAAACCCTCCCTCCCTCGACCCTGGACCCAAACACCCAAACCCTGACCCCCTGAACTTCAATCCTTCAGACCCTAAACCCGGAATATGGTTTTCGGGTTTAGGGGTTTGGGATTAAACCCGGAATGGGTTTTCGGGCTTACGGTTTAGGACTAAACCTGGAACAGGGTTTTTGGGTTTAGGACCCTAAGCCCTACACCCTAATTCCTAAACCCTATTGAGGTGTGTAGTCGGCCTCCCAGGCTTTGCTTGTCGGCGCCCCAGCTCTGCGCAAGCAGCCCAGCATGTTCGTCAGCAACTGGGGGTCTGAGTAGGGGTTCCTTCGAAGGGGAAAGGTTATAAATAGAGGTTCGGCGGAATTTGTAAGTGGGTTGTGAAGGGATATAATTTGGGAATATCAGTGAAGGTCTCTCTGGAAACGGGCACCCTATGACCCTGGGTGACTTGTGGACAGAAACAGAAATTCTGAAGTGTCCTTCTTAATGATTATGTGCAGGGATTGTTTTGGGATCCACCCTGTTCTCACGTCTGGGGCTCAAAGACAGGAGCTATTAGGAAGGTTGGATTAACCTCCAACCGGTAAAAGGCCACTAAGACCCCTGACCCTCCAAGTAGGTTGTGAAACGCCGCAGTAGGCCCTACTTATAACACCCACTGGCGATTTATCCAACTTTATGTGCGGGGTATACCTCGACCTAACTCCCCAAACCATGTGGGTGGGAACCCGGCTCTTTCAATTGGCAATCCTCCTTTAGATGGTAAATTTCAAACCCTGATGCATGGCTCGTTATCGAAAAATCGAGAATATTGTATTCTTACCCAAACGATCCTAAGCACCCATATGAGGGATATTAACCTAAATCATGCTACTAATGCGTAATATATAGAAACCGTACTTTGCACCATCTAGGTACTAAAAATCCTTTGGGTTTTTGGGGCCTTTGGAACAACAACATGTCCAACCTGTGATCCAGATGCATGTCCGGGGCTTCATTGAAGGTCAACCTCAACCCTTGTCGAACACTAACCATGATAGACCCCAAACCCTAAACCTCTCAAACATCACTATGATACGGGTTGGGTAAATCCCCCACCCAGCAATGGGTACCACAAAGGACCGTTGCAGGTATATTAGGGCCGACTGACTCCCATATTTAGGGGCTATAACTGTAGGGGGAGTGATCTATGATAAGGGAATGCTAGTAGGTAACCCCAAACCCCAAGATCAGGACGTTATTATACATAGTCATGTGATAGCCATAGGATCTCAATTTGGGGTTTGAGGCTAACTAAACCCTAAACCCAAACCCCAACTCAAACCAAGCCCTCACTAGCAGACAACACAAACGCTTTTGGGATCCCTGGGTCGGGTTTAGGGGTTAGGGTTTAGGGGTTTAGGGCTCAGGGGTTTAGCATTCTTGTATACTAGTGCGAGGTATGCCCACGACAGAGTATCATCAAACCCCTTAGCCCCCGCCGTACGTCCCTCAACCCTTCAACCCCCCAAGACCCTACACCTCCAACTCCAAAAAACACAAAAAGCCACCAAACCCTGAGTCCCGACTCCCTTAGAGCCATCCCTATACCCCAAACCTCGAACTGGGTTGCCGTCAAGGAACTTAAGCTAGCTACCATATGGGTATATCTAGTAATGAAGACTGTTTCCTCAATAGAGTAACTTGAAATAAGTTCTTTAACAGCACCCATGAAACCCTTCAAGTAAGTAGATCACACCTCAAGGTGTGGCTTCAGCCCCTGCCATTGCAGCTCCCCCAGAAGATCCTCCGGGTTCAAGAGAAAAGGTTCCTTTAAAGGGGTCTATAGGGGCATGCAAGGATATTTACAAGGGTATGTACGGTGTAGGGGATCTAATGGGATAGGCTTATATCGGGGACATATAAGGGTTAAGCTTTAGGGCTTCGGGTTGCTAAATATGGCTTGATGTTTGGGGGTTCAGGGCTTCGAAGGTTTGGGGAACCCTAAACCCTAAACCCCAAAGCCTGACATGGGAGACCTTGACCCTAAACCCTAAATCCTAAACCTAAACCCTCAAGGTATGACTGGTAGGAGTGAAAATCCTGTGCCCGAACTACGCTGCCCCTAGGCAACACAGACCCTGCCTTAAAGCCGAAACCATGGACCCTAAGCCCTTAGCCCTAAAGCTTATAAAGCCCAAACCCTAAACCCAAGCCCTCAACCCTAGGCCCTAAACCCTAGGCCGATGCCACTTCCCCCTTGTTGCCTCTCGCTGACTGCGGCTGGCTCTCGCCAAGTCAAGCTTGATGCCTGACAAACCCGTGCCCGGTTAATGTAGACCCACTAAGATTACATCGGGGTTATTTTGGGGATAATGGAAAAGAAAACGGAACAGAAAACGGAAACTACTACTTATGGGGTTATAAGGTTTAATATTGGGGCTATATTGAAGCAGCCTGGGAAACAACAGCGATGGAGCCTCATCGGACAACTCCCCGGCGGGAGCGATTTGAGAGATTGATGTCATAGCAGATGTTGCTTCCATCTCCGTCCCTCGGGACTCCTCTATGTCCCTAGGGATCCAAGTATACAAACAATACCTACATTGGGCCCTAAAGTCTGTAAATATTAGCTACATTTGGGCATTTGGATCCCTAGGGTATATGAGAAGCTGCGGCATCCTGAAGATGATGTTAAGCTTCTGGCGGGCTCTGAGGACGGGCCCGTAGAAGTCACCTGGCTAAGCAATCAAGCTTCTACAGTCAAACCGGCACCCTCCACCGCTTGACTTCAAAGCTCTAAACCACAACGCACCCCAAACCCTAAATCCAAACCCTGAGACCTGAACATCGGCAAGCCCTGTACTGTAGCGCCCTGAATAATACTCACCACGGTTTTAAGATCTGTTTGAGATCCCCTATATCATACTTACAAAAGGAGGTAGTTACCTTACGGCCGACAAAAAACAGCATAAGCACAGCTTCCATTGTATTCTCCATGCCAACTGAACCCTACATACACCTGTACACCCGCTTACATTGCTATAGCCGGAAATGCTACTTACCTAAACCCTAAACCCTTGGTCCCCCTTAAGTAGATAGAATGTAGGGTATATGGGGATCTTATTGTAATCTACCCAAAGCCATAGTCCATCTACTTAAGGGGGCCTATAAACCCTGTTATACCCATAAAGCCTTTTAGGATTAGGGTTTGCTAGCTGGGTCCTCGACCACCGAGGCGTCGGAGCAACCTCGGCTGGGTTGAGTGGCGGTTGTGGTTTAGTGATTGATTGAGGATTATGGCAGGTTGTCAAAATTATGGCTCATTTTTGGGTACCCTGCATATTAGGGTGCCGCATTATAATGACGGGTCACAAGAGGTTATAGGGACAAAAAATCATCTTATTATCCTGGCTTTTTCGGAAGCTTTAAACTAATGCAGAGCCTTGAAACTTCAGTCCACCTAGTGCAAAGTTCTGAACACCACCCATGAAGAGAAGCCCTCACTGTACACGGTGCGTTCCTTTTTAATAGACTTTCTCAAGAGATGCCGATAAACTCCTGAACAGGGACGCACGCATACCCCTGCCACATGGTAGAGTTTGTAGTTCTTCTCTTGCCAAATGGACACTTTACCTGCACACTCACCGAAATTCCACAAAACCCTACCTCGTACCCCCAATAAGCATAACCCCAATGTATACTCTATAATCCCTATCTAAACCGCAAATAACCCTTATACTCCCTATAGTTTCCATTTTCGTTTCCGTTCCTGAAGCGCTTTGGGGAAAGCAGCAAATCCCAAACAAGCAGCCTTGCAGCATCGTGCTCATGAGCTTCTGGTCCGCTTCCACACCGCTTCCTCAGTTCAAGGGTCTTTCATACAGGGGCTTCGGTAACCAGGAGCCCTTGTAATTTGATCAGGACTATGGTGTATTGGAGTCTACGGCCGGGCCCCTGTTTATGAAACACTTCATATCCTTTGCGGTTTGGATGTTACGACTTCGGGGCAACCGCTTGGATTTCGCAGGGTCTCGGTGTTTATCGCCCGCTTCTCAGGTTAATCCCGTCACCCGAATATCAAACCCCCCACCCCCCTAATATTAAATACTCCCAATGAATTGTGAGTACAGTATACCACATAATGTGAGTACTTAATTTTGGGGGGGCGAGGGGTAATATTAGGGGATTGGACAAGACAACAACACTGCTGCAATGCCGATCACAACGTTCCGCTGCCTGCAACTAGTCGCAAAGACACCGGACAACGTTTCTGCCAAAACCTAAAACATTTTGAAGAGCGCGCCGTTCGGGAAAAATTATGCAGTCATGTGAAACGCGCCTGAATTGGAAGCTAGTGTATAAAATGTGACGCCTTGCAAGTCTGAAAAGTCCAAAGCAGCCCCTGCGGATCCCTTGCAACATCCTTTTCACCTCTGTAGAGTTAAGGTTTGAGGCTTACGGCTGTATGGTGCATACGAGTACATCCTCATGGAGCCCCTTTGCTGCCAGTCAACACCTTCCATCTCAATGTCTGGCCTCCTAGAGCAACCCATAGCTATAAACACCCTAACTCCAAAACCCAAGACCAGTAAATTCCAAACCCTCAGCACAAAAAAAGCCCAAACCCTTCATCACCAACCCTGGACCTCAAGCCGTGCACCCTGCAAATTGAGCGCAAGCTGCGCTGCATGTGGTTCCATAGCGCGAACAGCATCTGTTGCGGGCCCCCGCCCTGCACCAGCGTGCCCTACCCCTAAACCCTTAAACCCCAAACCCTCAACCCCAAACCCTAAATCCCAAACCCTTAACCCCGAACCCTAAATCCCAAACCCTTAACCCCGAACCCTCAACCCCAAACCCTAAACCCCCAACCCTCAACGCCAAACCTTAAACCCCAAACCCCAAATCCATAACCCTAAACCCCAAACCCTGAATCCTTAACCCCAAACTCTAAACAAGGGCGAAGGACTGTGGGGTTCCTAGGGCCTGAAAGGGGTCTGGGGGCCTCTATTAGCAGGTTAGGGTTTCAATTGTAAGGGGGAGGGGCTTAAGTTCGGCTGGGGGTGTAAAGCTTCAAGATGTCTTGATTTGTGATTTCAGGACCTCAAGACAAAGAAGATTGAAAATTCTCTCAGGTAGGGTAAAGGACAAACCTATTATAATGTTGATTCTCTCACCTTCTAAGCCGACACAACGAAGTCCAAGTTCTAGAGGCTTTCCCCTCACAACCCAGGCCCCCAGTGCCCTGATGTATTCATGGGTTCAACCGCGAATTATCCCTAAATAACCTTAATTAAGATTAAGGGGTAACCTAGGGGGAGGTAGTTTACTAGTTGAACCCATAATGTATGAATCAAACTGAGCTCCAGACTTGCCAGTGCGTTGTACAGTCCCCGAAGGAACGGAAAAGAACATGCAATTTGTTGAAGTAGTGGGGACTATATGGGGTTCCCCAAAATCAGGGGTGCCTTTTTGGGGGGGGCCCTTCTAACAACTATTGTAATATCTTTGGGTCCATGTTGGGGTGACTCTATTTTGGAAAGCTACCATCTAGGGACGTGCTACTGATTAGGTCAAATCCTTCTCTCTCCACTAACCACGAAATAGACTCGGGACACTCGCTCGAATCTTTGCTCATTTCCCTGAGTTCTCGCCTAAAGTTAATCTGGCTGTCTCTTTTGCTGTTTCCCATGTACCTCGACATGAACACTAACTGCCCTAATGAAAACCCTATATCTATGCCAATTAGCACAAACCATGCTCAAAAACCAGACCAGTTTGCGCCCTGAAAGAGCTGAGCATTTCAGCGACATACCATACACCCCGGACCGCTTTACGGTGGAGGGTTAACAGCCCAACATTCAAGCCAAACCCCCCTAAACCCTAAACCCTAAACCATTTGAATGTCTTAGGGTGACATCAGAGATCAGGGAAATTCACTATCAGGAGCCTTCGGTCCGCCTCTCTTGAGTGGAAACTCAAACGTAATTGTCAGCGGCCAATGGAAAATGGGCCCCGGAACGCATATACCCGTCAAGAACCTCCAAACTCCTGCCTTATCCTAATGCCGCGCAACCTGAGGCAATTTGCGCTTTATCATTAGGGAAGCCGCCGCCACCTTAAGGTACATAGCATTAGGTTTCGGAATGGATCTGGCCCTTACGCCGAATCCTTGAACCACAAAGCCAAAAGCCACTTCCCACAATATCTTTAGCTGATTCCACATTGCTGTGCCACTTACCGCTATAGGCAGTGGGAGTTATGACAGCCCCTGCATCAGACACCTGAAAGAACAGGTACTGTAAGGGTGAATTACCCCAAAAAATACTCCAAATCCAAAGCCTAACCCTATCCCCCTAGGGTTCAGGAAATTACCTGAGCCCAACAATTTGTTTCGTGACCCCTTGAGCCACGTCCTTGACCACCGCGTCGAAAAGCGCGGTATAGGTGTACCTCACGTAAGCTACAGTCAGTGGTTCTGTATAGCTAATGGGAAACCACATGGAAAGGACAATGACAAATGAACTGGAACAGGGCTTCTATAGGGGATTATGGGGATTAGTGTTTCCCCTCTATTTGATGGACATCGGTTCCTAAAGGGGAATATACTACGTGTCATTCTCCATTCTCGTTTCCATTTGATTCTCCAGTCTTCCTACATACAATGGGGGACAGTACCTCACACGGCTCGGGACTTTGAACTGAAGACTTCAAGGTCTTGACCTCCTAAAGGCCTAAGCTGCACACCCGAATCAAACCCTGCTTGGGGGCTTGGGGGGTCAAGAAGGCTGAGCGAGAGTCTTTATAGCCCCAAAGTTCTATCTAAGTCATTTACTATCCCCAATAACACACGGTCGCTGCCACAAGTAGAGGGACCCGAATGTAGACCCCAAAATCCTATAGTTCTTGGTATTTGGGGAATCCCCACATATGGTTTGACCTACTTGCTGAGTTGCCGAACCTCCAAGTAAACCATGCGTCATTCCGTTGGCGAAACCTCCCACCCCCGAACGATGGTAATCTTAACAAAGCTGGCAAGCCAGTCGCACATAATATCTACATCTAAGCCTCAAGCCCTAAAACCTAGACCCTAAACCCTTAAACCCCTAAACCCTAAACCCTTAACCCTAAACCGTGTGAGGCACCGGTTGGGCTTCAGATGCCCTGGCAGCTGGCTGAAGAGCTCCAAAGCCTTCGGCCAGCGACCCACCTGCCGCTTGACCCTCACTTCCGTTTTGGGTTCAGGGTTTAAGGGTCTAGGGTTTAGGGGTTCAGGGTTTAACGGTCTAGAGTTTAGCGGTTCAGGGGTTTAGGGTTTAAGGGGTTTAGGGGTTCAGGGCTTAACGGTCCAGAGTTTAGGGGTTTAGGGTTTAAGGTTCTAGGGTTTAGGGGTTCAGGGTTTAACGGTCTAGAGTTTAGCGGTTCAGGGGTTTAGGGTTTAAGGTTCTAGGGTTTAGGGGTTCAGAGTTTAACGGTCTAGAGTTTAGGGGTTTAGGGTTTACGGGTCTAGGGTTTAGGGGTTCAGGATATAATGTTCTAGGGTTTAGGGGCCAACAAAGTACTTTGGGCTCTAAAGTCTATCAAGTCTATATAGCCTACCTACTTGATTTTTTTGGGACCCCTAAACCCTAGAGCAACATAGAACCTACTTTGCGCTTTTAGCAAACCATTTTAGCAAACCCTAAACCCTAAACCAACGTAGGACCTGGCACTTCTTGGAACTCCAAACGGGTTTAGGGTTTAGGGTTACTGGAACCCGAACCCTAAGCCTTCAACCAACATAGGTCCAACTTCGTTCTTCTTTGAACTTTAGGGCTAGGTGTAGGGAAAACCGCCGAAGGAACCAAGCCTGAATCACACCTTAGACCCTACTCGGAGGTTCAGGGTACCAGGGTGAGCTAGGAATTGCTGAGAATTAATATGGAAATTACTATCTAGGGGCTACCGATCAGGATTTAGAGCTTGGGGTTTGGGGTTTAGGGCTTGAGGTTTCATGGGGAATCAAACGGAAAAATAATGGACAACAAAATGGAAACTGCGGTTTGCAGGCATGTGTAAGGATGAATCGGAACTGGAATGGGGAAGATGGAAACTACTGATTTGTGTGGAGGCACTACATGGAACCCCAGAAATCACAAGTTTCAAGCAAGAACCTATTCTCCATAGGGCCCATCCTCAGGTTGCATCTTAGTTTAGGGTGGTCTAAACTCGTTCAACGGATACAATGAACTCTACACTCTAAACCTTCAGCCATAGAAAGCCCTGCCTGGTTAGAAATGAAAACCTCAAACCCCTAAAACCCCCCAAAACCATTCATCCTAAACCTGAAACCCTAAATCCTACAACCCCTGAACCCTCCAAAAACCCCTAAATCCAATCAAATTGAAGCCCTGACCTGGCTGATTTTGGGGTTAACCTCATAATCAGGCCCCCTTTCAATTTCCATGTTTCCATGTTTTTGTTCATTTGGTTTATATGGATTATATTGGGTTTATACTGAAGTTGTTTGAGGATAATGGAAAAGAAAATGGAAACGATTATAATAGGGTTTAGGGTTTAATGTTCTTGTCCATTTGATTCTCCTTTATTGGGGTGATACCACAAACTAAGTTTATGTAACACCCTAATGTCTGGAAGCAATAAACGCTAGTCCCTAACATTTCCATGCTCGCCTGCGCGGAAGCCTTAAACAGACCGTTGTAGGTCGACCTGCAGCGAAGGAGCTTCTCAAAACAGGGTAGACTACCATGTTTAGCGTTTCGGGTTTGCGATTTAGGCCCTAAACAATAAGCCCTAAACCCTGAACCCTATACCCTTAACCCTAAACCGCGTAGGTCAGGGTGCAGAAGCGGCTCAGCAGTTGAAACCGGAAAGCTGGGTCAAGTGTGTCGCCTTCTAAATCTTGGGAAGGATACTGAATACTTTAGGGTTTAGGGTTGAGGGTTTAGGGGCTTAGGCTTTAGGGAAGGTTTGAACTATGGGCCCCTGGGAGGGGCCCGTAATCCTAGGGTCCTAGTATAAAAGTTATATACCCCAGAGCACCCTCAACACGTCTAAAGGGCCCAGTTAGGATCCAGGAAACAGGCAGGGACCCGTGCGAGGGGCCCACAGTTAGGACCTTGAACCCGAAATCCTGAACCCCCAATGTTTGGGACTTAGGGTTTAAAGTACTCCCTAACGCCTAAACCTTTAATTTTCCAACCTTCCCTAAACCCTAAACCCTAAACCCCCATGCTACCAACCCTTCAGAACCTACGTAGTGCCATGATGAAGGATCACAAGTTGTCCCGGCAAGGATTTACACAAAGAACCATGTTACGTAGGCGCAAATTCTGACTAGCCTGGCGACTACTATAGGGGCCGAAATAATTTTCAATGTTACAACAATAATTGAACATCAAATGAACAAGAAAATGGAGACGGCGTGGACCCTGAGCTTGGCAATGTTTTAGGGTTCAGGGTAGACCTCTAGATTAAATTTCATGCTCTTGGCGGGCTTGTTCTTTGCGTGCTTGTCAACACCGCAACCCACAGAAGATCACACGCTGGGTCCATTCACGCTACCAAAGAAGCACAGCAGCTTCTTACGCCCCTAAACCTTGGGTACTGCCCCCACCCAGTAACAGTCTATATTAGGGGTCCTGTCAAGGGCTATATATAACCATATTATAATGATTATCCAACTGTTACTGAGGGAGGGCAGAGCAGGCACCTGCATGACTCTACTCCATAAGCCTTGAACCTCCAAATCTAAACTCCAAAAGGTAAGCACAGCTAAACCCAAACCTCGTATCCCCTGACCCAAAGCCGGAATCTCTCGAACCTCCAAATGCGGCCTAAACCCCCAGCCCTAAACCCTAATCCCTAAACCCCTAAACCGAAATCCTAAACCCAATCCCTACACTCCCAAAACCTAGCCATCCCTGAATTCTCTACCCGAAGCCGGAACCCTGGACTTGATATCGTCCTGGGGTTTGGGTTTTAGGGCTGCGGTATAGAGTCAAGAGCATAAACTACGAAATCCCCAGGCGCAGGCCCTCAACCCCTGAACCCTCAACTCCAAACCGCGCCAGGACCGTTCAGGGTACAGGCTTTGCGGGTCGTAACAGTACGAGAAAAGGCCTCAAAAAGGGGAATAAGCCTTAGGGTTAACTTTAGCATGGTCGTATAAGTCATGTTGGGGAAGAGTACTGGGAAGATGTTGTGGCGTCTGCATTACCCTCAAATGTCTTGGTTCACCCTGAACCTTTCTTGGTAACCAGTAACAATGTCGCTAGGATTTAGGGTTTTCTAGGTTAGTTGTACAATGGAGCGCAGAACTAAAGGGCACATATGATGTCAACGTCTGTTTGAGGTACCCTGTATCACAATTCTACACGGAACCTGGGGCCAACCCTAAACCCTAAACTATAATATGTTATGGCAAATACCATTTTATTTTCCACTATCCTTATATAACCCCAAACAGCAGGAAACTAAACCCTAGACCCGTTGTTAACTTTTTAAAGGCACCTTCATCATATCGGGGCTCCCTGAAGTCTGAAATCTAAACCCTGACCCCAACACCCCAAAACCCTAAGCCCTATACCCTCACCTTAGACTTATAAAACCACCCCAAACCCTAAACCCCCCAAGCCCTAAACCCCTCCAACAAAAATAACTTAGCATTGCGCCCCAGAAGCAGTGGAGGCCAACCAGGTGGGAACCTTGCTAGAGCGGAGCAGGCTGCCTTGCAGGAGTTTATAGGGCTGGTTTGGGCTACACGGGCTATTTGGGATTTTTCCGGGTATATTGGGGTTGTAGAGGGGTATGGAGGGTTTCTGAATAGAATAATGGAAAATAATTTGGAAAATAGAATGGACAGCGGAAATGGAAACTGGGGTTATGAAGGGTTGTACAGGGTACCCAGCGGCCCCAAACCACGGGCTCTAAGCATCCAAGCCCGAAGGCCTAAATCTCTACCTAATCTCCCACTTGAGCGAGTCCAAACTCCCAGTATCCCCCCCTTTAATAAGCCCTATAATACTTCCTTTTTCAATTCCCCTGCTTAAACTTCTGTAAGGAGTTTCGATTATGGCTCACATGAAGAATATCATCTCGAAGCCTACCACTTACATCCGAAACCATGCACCCGAGCCCTACACTCGCCCCAACTTACATGGATCCCCCTATGGCACTTTGCAAAAGGACGATGGTCTTTGTGGAGCCTGATTTTTGTAGTTTGGGGGAAGAATTAAACCTGAAGCCCCTAAACCCTAACCCTAAATCCTTAACCCTAAATCCTAAACTCTACATCCTAAACCCTGAGTCCTTAACTCTAAACCTTAAGCCCCTGCAAGGCCTCGAAGGCCTCAGGCGTGTGCTGCTCACATGCCAGGCGCACCGCACCCACCAGACTCTGGACTCCTACCTGCAGGGTCCATGACTCAGGATTTGGGTTTAGGCTTTAGGGTTATATAGGGTTTCCCAAAATTAGTGGTATACTGGGGTTCTATTGGGATAATTGAAAAGAAAATGGAAACTACTACTTTTCACTTAATCTTTAGGGTTTAGGGGCTTCCCAAAATTTAGGGGTAGCAGTTTGGGAGTCCCTATAATAAGGGCTATGTAATTTTGGGTTAAGGGTGTAGGGTTTAAAGCTAGGGTTCAGGGTTTGGGGTGTAGGGTTTAGGGTTCAGGGTTCAGGGTTTGGGGTGTAGGGTCTAGGGTTCAGGATTCAGGGTTTGGGGTTCCGGGTCTAAGGCCTACAGGTTCAGGTTTTAAGCTTGTAGCGCAGAGCTTGGGCTTCAGGGATAGGGTTGCGGTTTTTTGGCTTAGGCTCTCGGGTTCCGGCGACATTTCAAAACCCAGATAAGTGGAGCAATAACCTAAATTACGGTCCCCCTTGAGTAGATAGAATTTGGCTTTGGGTATATTACAATATGATCCCGAGATATCCCATATTCTGTCTACTTAAGGGGGACTATAGACCCGTAGCTATATCACTACCATCCTAGGGGACTGAGATGCCGTATACTTGGATTATAAGTCCAGGCAGGCATCAGGGTTTAGGGTTTAGGGTTTCCGTTGCTTGGATTACAAGTCCAGGCACCAGTAGATTATGCTTACCCAGAACCTATGGGCTGAACAGTATTCTTTGAAACCCAAAAGCCTCTGTCAATCCTAAACTCTAAACCTGAGCCTTGAAACCCCAGCGCCCAAGCGAAGCCAAGCCCATGACCGTAGACTTTACACCAAGTTTCGGCAAGCTTTCCCGCCTCTCCCCCTTCCGCCAGCACTCTGGACACTGCCGCCCAGCCCTTGCCTAGTTTGCAGTTTCAGGGTTGCATCGTTTAGCATGTGCTGGGTTTAGGGTTTAGGGATTCGTCGGTTAGGGTTTATAATGTCAAAGGGATGCATAACTCAGAAGATGCATAAAGATAATCAGGGTCGCCTGTGTGTAGCTTGCGCTACGTTAACATGCACCTTACAAAGGAAGAATTTCATGGAAGGAGCAGTACTAGGGTTGGGTTTTGGAGAGGAAAAACTGCATTGATGTGGTGATCAGGTCGGAATAGCGTCTACGATCATGGTCAGCTTTGGGTCACGGTGTTCTTGGCAAGTCTGGGTGATCAGTGCGCTGGATAAGCCTGAACAACTGAGAACCTTATCAGAGTTTTGGGGTTTAGGGTGAACTCTAAATCTAAGAATCACTATGTACTCCCTTCATATGATAGGACTTCCCAAATTCGGTGCCAAAGAATACACTCACCAATATTCCTAAGGAACCTTGCATACATTCACCGAAAAAAATCAACAACAACTACTTCATATAATCCTATAACGCTAAACCCTGAACCCCAAACTGTACCTCTGTCCCCTTAGAAGGCTGCCTAAACCCTAAACCAAAAAAAAACTGCGTAAACCCTAAACCATAAACCCTACCACACCCTAAGCCCGGAACCCTAAACCCTAAACCCCTAAACCCTAAACCCTACACCCTAAGCTCGGAACCCTAAACCCTAAACCCTTAGCCCAAGGCGCTCAAGGCGCGCTGCAGCGGACACTGGGAGCTCAAGCGCTTGGCAGCCCCACTGATGAAGGCGGACCTATGACCGGTTTAGGATTTAGGGTTTAGGATTTTCGGTTTAGGGTTTAGGAATTTAGTGTTTAAGATTTAGGGTTAGAGTTTAGGATTTCGGATTTAAGGTTCACGGTCTTTGGGGGTTTGAGGTTCCATTGAAGAGGTGCATAAAAAAAAGTGTGTATATATATATATATATCGGGATACACAAGGTGTAGAGTTTAAGGTTAAGGCAATGCTGGATCTAATGGGATGTTTATTCGGCTTTGGTGGGGCCTGCCGCGACCTATGAAGCACCCTCATCAACCTGAACAAATCATTTTCTGTAGTAGAGGGGGGATATATAAAACCTTCAAAGTAGGTCCTAAAGCCACAAATAAAACACCAAAAGACAAGTATTCTGTGTCGCGGATTCTGGGGCTTCTTGAACGGTGGCATCCGGGGGAGGCAAGCGAATTTAGATTAGGATGTCTCAGGGCTAGAGGATGAGCTGGCAAACCCCCTCACCAAAACACGTCATGCCGTTCCCCAGCACTGAGTAAACCCTAAACCCTAAACTCCTAAACCCCTAAACCCTAAACCCTAAAACCTGAACCCTAAACCCTAAAACCCTAAACCCCTAAAACCCTAAACCCTGGCGCCTTCCAAAGATGCAACTCAGGGTTTAGGCCTAATCACTGCGAGCCTAGACCCAAAACCTTCAGCCCAAAACAACTCCATGAAACTCTCCCTGGTGCTTAGGAGGGAATAGGGGAATGGATTATAGGGATGATTATTAGGGATTATAGGGACTACTATAGGGATCCTAAGCACCAGGGAGAACTTTAGCCGTCGGATGCTCAAACCTGCAATTATGGGTTCCCCTACTACCCCCCTCGAAACTACCCCCCCCTGGGTTCCCCCCTTAATTAAGGCTACTTAGGGATACTTGGGCTTAATGAAAGGAAATTAAGGGGAAACCTATGGGGGGGTGGTATAGAGGGGGGTAGTAGGGGAACCCAGGATTAAACACTTCTTCAAATGTCAACCCTGCACCCTAGATATCCCCATGTAACCCCCGTAAATGAATCCTATAACCTTCTTTGAAAGGATCCCGAAATCTACTTCCCTGAGCCCTTAACCCTACACCCTACCCGAAATGCGGCTCGGGAAGCAAGTTGCTTATGGAAGCCGGTCGCAGGCTGCGCACCAGCTCCTGGCTGCTTATACTGGTTTAGGGTTCAGGGTTTAGGGTTTAGGGCTTAGGGTTAGGGTTTAGGATTTTACGGTTTAGGGTTATGGGGCTTAGACTGGGTGAATGTTCAGGGCTTGGATTCAGGGCTCAGGATTTGGGTTTAGGGTTACAAAGGGGGGAATCCCTCAACAGGCTGGTCTTACATCCTGTGCAGTGCTGTTTTACCCCGTGCCTCCTAAAGCCTCCCGACCTGGGCTTAGAGTTTAGGGTTTTAAGGCCTAGAAATTTAAGGTTTAGGGTTTTAGGGCTTAGGGTCTTGGGTTTATGCTGTAGGGTTTAGGGTTATAGAAATCAGGGTTTGAATCTGGCACCACTCAGTATCCCCAAAATTATGCTAAACACAATGGTGGGAGCTTCAGGGTTCTGCGAAATTTCCTCCATTTATATGGGGGTTTCCCAAAATTAGGGATACCTTTTTTGGGGGTCTCCATAATGAAGATTATAGTATATTTGGGTCTATATTGGGGTCCCCTCATTTTGGGAAACTACTTTATAGTTATGGGTTTATGCTTCAGGGCTTTAGCGTTTAGGGCTTGATATTTGGGGTTTGGTGATTTGGTTTCAGCGTTTAAGTTTTCGAGAGTTTCTCTAAGTCAAGAGCCTTTGGGAGGTAAGGGATATAACAGGACTGCCCAGGGATATGGGTTTGGGGTTCAGGATTTTGAGTTTAGGGTTTAGGGAGCCTGTTGAGGGATAACCCCTCCGGTAACCCCAAACCCTAATACCTAGCTCCAAGCCCTATAAATCTCAACAGCGCCTTCGCGGCACTCTGTGGGAGGCCGGCCAGGGCGCCTATGGCCGTGGAGTCGAGGTCGCCCAGTGTCCTGGGCTTCTTTTCACTTCTAGGTTCTAAGGCAATATTATCTTATGAAGGGTTTAGGGCTTATATAGGGACAGCGTTTAAGGCTTAAGGCTGAATGATTCCAAGGTTCATGTACGCAAGGCTCGGGGAGTGTGTAGGGTTCAGGGCTTAGGGCTTACTAAGAGTTGAGGTTTGTGGGGCTTCTTTTGGACTTACCCTGGGCCCAGCTTTGGATACCTACGTTGAGCCCAGAGCCCTACACCCTAAACACCTAAAACCTAAGCCCTAAACTGCAAGACCTTAAAGCCTAAACCCTAACCCATGTCACCTACCCTGGCCTCGTTACAGCCCGGGTGTCAAGGTGTAGAATGCAAAGCTGCATGACGGGTCAGGGGGAGTCAGTATGCATACTTACAACTTATAGGCTTAGGGTTTTGGGTTTAACCTTCAAGACCAAACAACAAGTTCAAGCCTAACTAGCACTATAGTTTCAACTATAACTATTCCAATTCCTACTGTTCACGCGGGAAACCTTGCACCACTTATGACCCCTAAAATGCTGCAATTCTTGCTGTAAAAGGCATATGGGGTGCTGCAACACTTCCTCCATCCACCAAAATGCTAAGCCCTAAACTACCACTATTGCAATCATCACCCGTATCAAGATACGTTTGGTATCAACATTGTTCAGATTATCATCAGGCCTGGAGTCTACCCTAAACCCTGAACCCCTAAACCCCTAGACCTCTAGACCCCTAAACCCGCAGACCCCTAAACCCTGAACCCTAAACCCCTAAACCCCCAAACCCTAAAGCCCCTAAACCTTTTAGCCCTACGGTGGATACTGAAAATCCGGCATGACCCTACGTACCGTATCGCAATTGTAGTACTGTTCTATACCAGTGCAGACGTTTTAGTAGCGCTAAACCCTAAACGTAACCTTAAACGCTAAATAGTAGCTTCCATTTTCTTTCCATTGTTCCTGTATAACCACTTTATAGTACCCTTAACCCTAAATCCGATATAAACCCTTAAGCCCGACATAAACCCTTCAGCCCTGTTTAACCCTTCAGCCCCATGTAAAGATGTAAGCCTAATCTAAACCCTTAAGCCATAAACCCCAAACCCTCAATCCTAAACTCTAAACCCTAAATCCCAAACTCTGAACCTCTCCCTAAACCCTAAACCCTAAATCCTAAATCCTAAACCCCAAACCCTTAAGCCTTAGTAGGGCCAGCCTGGAGTCCACCCGGAGCCCTCCAACTTGGCCTCCAGCGCCGATTGCAGCTCTGGAGGCAGCCGGGCGCCGAAGGTATCTCCCACCTGGTTTAGGGTTTAGGGATTAGGGTTTAGGGCTTAGGTTTACGGTCTCACACCTGGTTTATACAGATTGTATAGGGTTCAGGTCGGGAGTTTTGACGATTTGTATTTATCTGAGCTTGAGGGTTTGGGGTTTAGGGATTAGGGCTTACTCTTTAAGGATTAGGGTTTGGGGATTAGGCTTTAGGTTAGGGTTTAGCCGGTATAGCCTTTTGGGATTGGGGGTTTGGGTTACCTGATCGAAGCGCTTCTTCTGTAATCCCTTTATATAGACGTAATACCAAAAATAAAAACTATAGATTCAAAATGTTAGTTGTTCTTCGGGGTTATACTACAATGCAATTCAGAATACACCCAAAGGGGATAGCTTTTTTGTGGGGTGGTTGAACCGAATAAGATTTTCCTTCGAAATTGCATAAACGGAGGATATACGCTTACTCTATATTGGTCACTACGGTATCCCCAAATAAAATATTGTTCACCTGGTGTACAATTTAATGTAGAATAGGATTGAGGATTTGGTGATTAAGGTTTGGGATTAGGGCTTAATGTTTGTGATTAAGGTTTGGGATTAGGGCTTAATGTTTAAGGTTCAGGGGTGCGGGCATAAGGATTAAATGTAGGTATCTGCAAGCTACTTCGGGGGTTTGCTAAGGAATAATGTCGGCATTCATATCTCCACCCTTGATAGATAAAAGGGAAGAGCTCCACGGAAAAGGTTTTGGATGATGGGTTTCGAATTTTGAGGTTGGGAGTTTCGTGTCTTAGTCTTGGGGGCTTGGGGGTTGGGGCTGCCAAGGTATGGATTAGAGATTAGGCCATGGTCGCACAGAGTTCTGGAGGGCTTAAGGATGTTCATTAGATTTAAGTCCCTAAACCCTAAACCCTAAACTGATTTAAGACACAGGTCGTTGGACTCTAGTGACAGCGCTTAGAAGGAATGAACACACATGGGGTTTCACAAAATTTGGATTACCATTTTGGGCGTCCCAATAATACAGATGTATAGATATTTTGGGGTCTATATTGGATCCTCTTATTTTTGGTAAAACGAGCACCAGAGATGACCTTAACAAGTTGTATCAGCAAAGCAGCACGAAGATCATCTGAGAATTGTTCAGGCATCCACATTACCGACATGAGTGGTTTAGGGTGTGGGCTTTGGCTATGGAAATTGAATCGGTTTGACCTGCCTGCTTAAAGGTGCAAAGGACTTTCGAGGCTTTAGTGGCATTGGGGTCAAGAGGGCTGCCATAGCGCGTAGAGCCTTGCAGCTTACAGCGACAATTCTGATCTGCAGTCCCCTTGCAACCTTATGAGAGCTGTAGTCTGAACTCCTAGTATCCCGGTTCAGAACCCCTATAGCTGTCCCCTAAACTTCTATAACCCCCTTTAGGGAGTTGAGACAACGGCTCATGACAAGATGGAGATGAGTACTCCTTCGCGGCTTCAAAAGAGAGCCGCATTACATGTCCTACAGTCAAAATTTCCCACATACTTATTTAGGGCTTAGGGTTTAGGGTACAGGGTTTAGGGAATATTTCTCACATGATTAATGGACATGGCTTCCTAGCTAGGGAATACATCAGGGACTGTACTAAACTACCAAAGGGAACCCTATGACCATCCTTCGTGGTCTGGTCACCCTGATACTGATACTGGTATTGACAGTAGCTCACATAAAGCAAAGGCGCAGGAGGGTCAGGGTTTAAGGGTCCCAGGGTTTAGGGTTTAGGGTTTAGGGTCCCAGGGTTTAGGGTTTAGGGTTTAGGGTCTATGATGTATGAGGAGTGGAGAAAAATTGTATGTAACCTACCTCTAAATGCTTCCCAGCCACACCCTTGATGACAGTGGAGCAGTAGCCTGAGGGCATGGGGAATCTCGCTAACAGAAGGTGAACAATTGTCAGAGTCAAAGCGGCATACGCTCTTCGAATCTGGAAACCTGACATTTTGCCTGTGCATGCTACATGCTGCAGGGATCTCATAAACAGCAGGCCAACAACTCAAAATTGTGTTATCAAATGTGTGTATATATGTATATAAATGCGATGTGTAGGGTTTAGGGATTAAGGCTTAGGGATTGGGGTTTAGGGATTCTGGTTTAGGGATGCGGGTTTGGGGTGTTTTTAGGGATTCGGGTTTAGGGATTATATAGGGGCCCCTGGGAAAAGCACTAACAACAAGTCATTCAACAATCTAGAGCTCAGCCTTTGACAGCACGCGTCCGTCAGCCCGCATTCCGTTCACAAACCATATGTGAATGTGTTCTGTTGCTGTGTGCCTGATATCCGTCTAGAATGTAACAGGCCGCCGAATGATTGAGAATGAAGATTGGGCATGGAAACCAAAGAAGCTCTGCGCTACCCTCCCCCAAATCAAATTGGAACCCCCAAAAGGGGTTAAGGAAGGTTACTGTTCTTTTCAAGGGATCTGTAATGCGTGGCCATGCTACTTTGCGTGCTTAGGAGTTAAGGTTAGGCATTGAGGTCGGTCACGGTAAGCCTTAAGTCCTAAACCACTAGCCCTGACCCTAAACCCTCAAGCACACTCCACGAATTCACATTTGTTGTGCCCGAGCAGCTGTTGATGTCGCGCACTTTCGTGCGGTCTCCAAAGACCTGTTTACCAGCTTGCCGAGCGTTGAAGACGTAGCTTATTGCATTGAATGCACAAGCTATAAAGCCAGCAAGGGTTAAGCTCTGGAATCACAACGATTTACGGTTTCGCAAGTTTCGAGCTCGAGGGTTCATAACTTGAAGTTTGGCTACAAAAACGCTCGAATTCAGCGGCAACTGCGCAGGGAGGCGAATTACTCGCGGTCGCTTAACTACTTACTGAGTGTTAGTAGGCAAGAAGGGAGAATATATTATGTAGGGGTTCTATAGGGATTATATTCACTTATTCCTTACTTAACCCTAAACCCTATGCGTATACACACATACATAGAGAGAGAGATATACATATATATCATGATACATATATATATATATGTGCACGGATTCCTTATTCCATAGTAGCCATGAGGCTATGCTCATAGGCCCTAGTTTGTTTAGGCCTCTCAAGTTCCTTCCAGCCCCAAACCCGACAATCCAGAGCTCTTTTTCGTCCGTAACCTTTGGGCTTCAGGAGTTTAGGGTCGTAAAAGAACAGTCCCCTCCGCCTCAGGAAAGTGCAAAGGAACTTATTCTTAAACCCTAAAGCCTAAATCCTACATCCTAAGCACTCCAAACTCTAAAAGGCTACAGTCCTAGGGACCCCAAGCAGGAAAGACACTCTAAGGATACTTGGAAGGTACTTAGAAAGGAACCTCGAGATTATTTAGAGGGTCTGTCTTATCTGGGGTTCCCAGCTTCCCATGAGCCATAGCCCTCCGCCCCAGCCCCTGAATAAGATTCTCCTCAAGCCTACCTAGACCCTTCAAGGGTTTAGGGCTTAAAGCCTACACCCCAAACCTCGCGCCTTCTGCAAGCGCTGCAGGCATACCTTGTGACGGAGTTCCCCGGACTGGTCTTGACGTTTCAGGCTTAGGGATTGGGATCCCGTGTGTGTAAGTTTCGCTGGCAATTTAGGCACCCTTTTGCTGAAACTAGTGATTCATGGTTGGGAGTGTATAATCCGGGTTTCCACTTCATGTTCTATTTGATTTTCCATTATCATGGGAAAATATGCCCACATAGAGTGGGGTCCCTGACCCCTAACGCTTTTCTCGGAGGCAGTGCTCAAGGTTTAGGCCTACATGTAGTGCGCTCCCCCCCCCTTGTGGTTTTTTTTGCCAAGTCCCATATCCCCCTCCAAACCCTGAATCTTGAACCCTCCCACCTAATATTCAACCCCAGCCCAATATTGACTAATGAATCCAAGGGCCTGCCCAAAACCCTCAACCCTAAGATCTAAACCCCTATAACCCCTCAATCCCTAAACCCTAAGCCCCCAAACCCTAAACCCCGAAATCACTAACCCCCCTAAACCCTAAACCCTAAACTCTATCCCTTAAGCCCTAAAACCCCAGGGATTAGGCTCCAAGCCTCCCTCGCGCCCGCGCTCAGCCCGGCAAAATCCAACGCTACCCGGTCATCCTGCAGAATGGTGGCTTTGGGGTTTAGGGTTTCAGGTTTGGGGTCTTAAGGTTTAGGGTTTCGGGTTTGGGGATTTAGGGCTACGGGTTAAGGGTTTAGGCCTTAGGACCTGAAGAACGACCAAGATTGTGGGGGATAGGGTCTAGGGTGTGGGCCTTAACCTTTCGACTTTGCGGTTTACGGTACAAATAGCTACCAATATCGTCATAGAGCTAAAGGGATCAGCCTTTCGAGTGTGCGGTTTAGGGGGTTAGGAACGGGAAAAATGTAAACTAACTTTGCGGACCCTTAATGACATGAAACTTTGGTTTTCGGGATGCTAGATAGGGATGGATCGGGACTGGAATCATGAAGGTCCCTTCTCAGGAACCCCGGTTTAAATTTTAGGGCTTAGGGTTTGCTTTCGCGGTTAGGGTTTAGGGTTTATAGGTCTTGGGTTTGGGGTTTAGGGCTTCGAGAAGCACAAGACTCTCAAGACTAAGCCCTGAAACATTGACCCACAGCACCTGAATTCGCAAACCTCAACTCCAAAAGTGCACCAGGACCGACTACAGGACCCTACTTGGAGGTTCTCTTGACTTAGTAAGTCTGCTTAGTAACTGGGGTTATGGGGCTCATAATAGGGGTGATTGGGGATATTAGGTAGACTTACTACGTCAAAGATCATCCAAGTAGAACCCCTAAAAATTTATCCCCATGAAACCTACAGAAATTCAAGCCGCATGAAAACATTCTGGCATTGCTACAGACACCTTCCGAACCAGAAACTCAAGCCTCAATCCAGGACTCTGGTTAAGGCTTTGGGGTTTACCGTAAACCCCAAAACACGCAAATCCAATTAAGTTGGGGGGGTGTGAAGTTTAACGTTCTGCCCAAGGAGACATTTCAACTTTTCTTTTCAAAAGCCTACCCCGCACACCATCTCATGCAGTACCACAGATGCATCATAGCATGCCTTGCTATCATTTTTTGCAAACTCAACTTTGCGCGTCTTTATACTGAACCTCCCGTAAACCAAAACCACAAACCCTAAACCACAAACCCTAAACTTTGACCCTAAAACCTACAAACCCCAAACCGAAAAATTACACCTATTGCACACGCTCTGGCGGTCCACACCCCAGTCCCTGGGCAACTCAATGGGCACCTGGTAGGCTTGGCTTCGGGTTCAGGCTTTGTGTGGTCTTTAGGGCTTTTTGCTAGGGCCGTGCGCACCTT
>CAJNIZ010047139.1:0-32687 GCA_905231905.1 Symbiodinium pilosum | reverse complement strand
GGGATGCCCCAAGGGTTAGCCCCAAGGTCCAAGCAATCGATTGGGTTGACGATGGACCAAGACCATTGCAGAGTTAAATGGAAACCTATAGTCTCCCTTAAGTAGATAGAATATGGCTTTTGGTATATTATAACAAGATCCCCATATATTCCATATTCTATCTACTTAAGCGGGACCCTATCCATCAGGTGGACCCCCGTAGGGTAGGAATGTAGAAGTTTTAAGATACTCACATATAATCACCATTATCACTAACCCTTATAGTCACTATTGCTTGGTGGGGGTACATCTAAGATATCCAGCACTGCCAAGGTTGTAGGGCTTACGGGCCTTGAATCCCGGGCTAAGCCGTTGACTTGTAGCTCAACTGGAAGATAGGAACCCAAGAAACACGCAGGTGAAAAACATGTGGACGAGTCAAATCAAGTCACGGAGAGGGTTGGTAATGGAACCCCCTGCGCTGAGGCTAAATCGGGGTAAGCTTAGTGCCACAGTCTCGGTGGAAAACCCCTTTTTCAGGGAGTCCCATGTCTCACCGAGTGTCATGGACACTTCGGCCAGTGCCTCCTTTCCTTCTTTCTTAGGAAGTAGAATGGTGGCCCAAGTCTTTGCATCATTATAGGGGAGCTGAACTGCCTGGAAGGATGAAGTCTCTGTATACTTGGTGCCCTTCTCCTCCTTGAACATCATATCGCATGGAGCGGGTGATGAGAAGCCTTTAAACTCTGACTTCGTTGTCCGCTTAACATCAAAATGCTTTGCCCATGAGCCCTTGAAGAACACTGTATTCACCAGCACTAACACGGTGAGGCCGTCCAATTCGCCGTCGAAAAGCTTTTCAATTCGCCCCTCTGTGTTCGCCTTCACCCACTCATTGATGGGCTTCGGGTCCGTGCTGGGCAGTTGCAGGGCCTCTGCACCAAACTTTGTCTGAACAGCTGCTATGTAGTCTGGCCGGATCAACATACGAACCCACGCGGAGTTGGCCATCTTCACAGCACTGTCCGAGGGTAGGCCTGGCACCAGAGTCCTTAGCAATGACATCAGCTCCTTCTCCGTGTCCGAGCCTTCTGTGGCGCCAGCCTGGGTTGCTGTTAAGGAACTTAAATTAAGTTACCATAATGGGTATATATAGGGATGATGGAAAAGAAAATGGAAACTACTATAATGGGGTTGTATAGGGTTCAGGGTTTAGGGTTTAAGTTACCATAATGGGTATGTATACATATATGGTAAATAATAGGGTTTCCCCAATATAGTAACTTAAGTTCCTTAACAGCAACCCAGCAGCTGCAACCATGGACAAACATCCTGAGATCGACAAAGGCGAGATCAGCACATTCTCGCCTGGCCTTGATGTGAGCAGTCGAAAGAGGGCGAAGCCCATCGGATTGACAGCAGCAGCCAGCGACATCGCGCAGAGCAGGGAATGTTGTCCGTGGCAACGACAGCTACAGGCCTACAGGCTACAGGAAATGGCTAGGTCCTTTGTTGGCTGCAGAGAGTCAGCCAGAGCCATGTTCTATCTACTTAAGGGGGACTATACAGCATCACCTAAACACTGGACCCTAATCTTCAGCCCGGTCTCAAACGTGGATTTGAGCTGCTTCCGCAAGTCCACAATGTCCTCGCGTTTCGGGCTTTCTGTTTAGGGTTTAAGGTTTAGGGCTTGGGGTTTAGGGTTTAGGGTTTGGGGTTCAGGGTTTAGGGTTTGGGGTTTAGGTTGGCTTTGTAGGCTTTCGAGGTTTTTCAAGGCCTCGACCATTGTTAGAGGCTTCAAAGCCGCTCCCACTATCAATCACATCCCCACGCCCCTAATAATAGAAACTTCCCGCATTGCGCTATATTACGCTACGGTATTCGCAATGTTTTGCCATGTTTGTGTAGGCTGGGAGTTAACCATTTGAAGTTGTGCTTTATTGAAATCCCTCCCCTGTTTTATGCATAAGCCCCTTCAATACTGGACACCTACAATCCTGGAGGACTACCCTTGAGGGCAAGACTACTTTCAAAGATGCCAGCTAAAGCTAAAAGAGCAGGGGGCCATTAGGGGGTCCAAGATCCAGGAGATTCAATTTGGTTTTCATATTCTGAATCTTGGGGAAGCCCTAAACCCTAAACCCTGCCATAAATGCACCGCGCCTTCACCGTGGCTATGTTGGTGCCCCGAAGCGCCAAGATCAAGTCTAGGAAGTCCAGGAAGCTCAGGCTACGTTCCTGGACACTTATGGAAGCTGTTTAGGGTTTAGGGCTTCGGGCTTAGGAGTGTAGGATTTGCAGGGTGTAGGGGTTTAGGGGGTGCCTTTTTAGGGTGATTCTGGGGGCCAATGGCTTCCATGGAACGTGACATGACTGAGATGCTACTTAGAAAAGGGCGTCCCCCTTGTTGTGTATGGGTTTTGCGTGTGTACAGAACTAGATATTGTGCAGGTTAGGGGGTCTAGGGTTGGTAGATTCAAGAATTCTGTCGCGTTTAGAGTCTGGGGACTCTGGCCGAGGGTTCATCGTTTTGGGTATGACATCACTAGACCCTGATGTCAAATCTGGTTTCGAGTGTTTAGGCCTGAGGGACTTGCAGCTTGTATGATTCAGGTCTTGATCTCATATGGGGATTTCCCAAAATTAGGGGTACCTTTTTGGGGGTCCCTATAATAAGGACTATAGTATTTTGGGGTGTATATTGGGGTACCCCCTATTTTGGGAAACTACCATATCTTTCCCCTGATGTGAAGACTCCCAACGAAGACCTCGAACACGCTGGGGGAGAAACGGTGCTTATATCACCGGGGCGAGATGGAGACGTTGGGCACCTAAGGATCTTCTGGTGCCTGAACCATGAACCGTTGTAGAGATCACAAGGCCCCTCGATGAATCCCAAACCTAAAACTGGTATAAACTGCAACACCTAGACCCCCAACACCCAAACCCCTTGAACACTTCAACTCGGAAACCCCTGGAAGACCCTGAACCTCCGAACCCTGACACCGCTGAACATCCTCAGTCGTAAGCCTGAAACTTCAATCCTAAAGCCCTCCAACCCGTGCATTCATAAACCCTGAAGATACCCAAACCCTAAACTCATTAAGCCCCTGAACCCTAAACCCTAAACTCCTTAAGCCCCTGCATCCTAAACGCCTTACGCCCCTAAACCCCAAACTCCTCAAGCCATTAAGCCCTTAAACCCTTTCAGCACAAGCTGCAGAGATCCCACCCGGCTCTGGTTGGAAGATGAAGTCTGTTGCGTCTACGATCCTTATTGGATTTAGCGTCTAGGATTTAAAGTTTAGGGTTTAGGATCTAGGGTTTAGGATTTAGGATTGAGTTTTAGGGCTTGGACATTCAGGGTTTAGGTTTTAGGGCTTGAGGTTTACGATTTTGGGTTTTAGTGTGATCCTTGACAGGGTTGCCGTCAAGGGACTTGAGTTGATTTAAAAGAAAATAGTTTGGCTATTGTTCGTTACATGGTTTCCTCAGAATGGAAACCTAAAAGGAAGGCTTCGGTGCTGAAAAGGGGCGCCATGGAATCAACACCAAACCATGGATCTACAAAGCGGCCCAGAAACACTAACATACACGTGGTTAAGGCTTAACTTAGACCCATGATTAATAAACCCCTTCCCCTTAATAGGGACTCTAAAGTATATTTAGGCCCTTAAAAGGAGGGGGTTTATAAAGCATGGGCCTCCGTTAGGGTTGAGGGTTAACATACAGCTGATGGAAGGAATCCTCCACCAATCAAACTTCCTTTGGTAGTGCAAGGCTTCATCCGTCAAACTTGCTACCCGTCCCCCGTTCGTACCCCACCCCACGCCCCAACATACTGCGAAACCGCTGAAACCGAAACCCTGTTGAATCCTAAGCCCAAACTTCCAAGTTCCGAGCCCGTGGCTCTGAATCCTGCACTCTAAAACTCTCTAATCGCCTAAGTGCTGCGGTTTATAGTCCCCCTCAATGAGATAGAATATGTTGTCAGATTCTAATAAGATCCCTATATACCCCATAGTCTATCTACTTAAGGGGGACTATAAGGTTGAGGGTTTAGGGCTTGTGGCTCTACACCCTGCACCTTAATAAAGCTCTTTAGGGCTCCATCTCTCTAAGGTTAACTCAGGACTCTAGTACGGGCCCTGAATCCTGGGGTCCTCATACATTATCCAGAAAATCCTAAGCCCTAAATGAACCCTAACCCCTAAACCCCTTCCTCGTTATGGGCACATACTCCCAACCCGGTCCCTGAAATTAAGAGTGCCTCAAGAGGGACCATCATTTTGATTAGTCTTAGAAGTTGATCCAGGCTTCCCGAGATTGCAAGGTCCTTGCCTACGTGGATGAATCCCTTTACTCGTTCCTACATGATCATCTATCACAATCCCAACCGCCTACTCCACCATTTGCTACTAAGCACCAAGGAATTGTAGAATGATTGCCCTTCAGGTTAGGGGTTCACAGAAACCCGGTTTGGGGTTTAGGCCCTAAACCTCGAACCCCAAGCCCTACACCGTTTGGTTGGGGTTGGTGTGGTGACTCGCCAGGATATTGTATGATTCTACCATTTACTAATTCCCTCGCCGAACAATGCCTATCCCCGTTCATTGAAAATCAACATGACCACCCTCATTGTGCACCTTATGTAACGGTAGTAAATTCAGCATATTTTTGATTGTGAAGGGTATTATTGGGGGGGGATCTGTTTCTACATCTTACTACGGGCATTGAACGGTTGTGACCATCAAACAATATGCTCAGGCTTAGGCTTTTGCATGATTGTTTCGAATACTTGGGTTATGGGGGATATCTAGGGTAAGACAGGTCTTTTATGGGCGTGATATGTAACGTTTAGGGATCTATGGGGGGCATGCAGGGGATTTGTACCTAAATAGAAGGATATGTAGTCCCTAAACCCTAAACCCACTGTAGCGTATGGGAAGACGTAGGGTTCTGGCTTTGATTCAGAACATTTGGAAGTGGTATTGGCGAATCTTCTTCTGCGGGCTATGTGAGGGTTCTGCTTCACAATGCCTTGTATGGGGAAAACTCAGGCATTAGTGAGCTCCGAATCTCCGCCAAATGGACATCCAACAACAGTCAATGACCCTGTACCGTAATTGACTGGGCTTATACCATATCGCCAAAGCCCCAGTTATTACATGAGCCCTCACTAGTTACTACATGGAGGCTCCAAGGAAAACCAACTTCTGGGCCCAGGGGCGCGTACACGTCTACACCGCAAGCATACAGCTTCTTCGTGGCCTCCTCATTCGCCAGAATCCTTTGTGGAATTGCCGGAAAATGCTGTCAACCCCCGTGGGATTGCACAGCTATAGGTACATGTAAGATTACGAAAAACTAGTCTCGTTTACAATGCTTGGTGCCCATATGAAGCAATGGAACATTACAGTCCTGAAGCTCGTGCTTCCCTACCCTGTTCCACAGATGAAAAAGCTTTTCAAAGCGACCCCTGAGCTCATCCACAAGAGGGTCGACCTCAGACCCCTTGCATCGCTACATGAGCTTCGGCAAATGTATCTTAAATCCAGGTGGCGGTTTAGGATCATACAAAAAACTTAGGGTTCAGCTCAATCACAATGTCCTCAAGTCTCAGTTTGCAATCCCCCTGCTTCATTCCCGGGCATATGAGCTATAGCCTAAACTCCTAGTATCACCCTTAATGACAACCCCCTTTAAGGAGTTTAGACAATAGCTCATATTGAGAAGTGTGGCAAGTGTACTCATCTGATGCGGGTTGAGTTCTGAGATCAACGGATGATGGTTCCAAACAAGTAGGGGTCTCTGTTCACGGGGCTTTCTACAATCAAGATTATGGTAAGGCGGTATGAGGGTTGCCTCCATCTTTTTCAAGTTCCAGATCCTAAAACAATCAGTTGACGCAAGTCCTGGTTGAACTTCAAGGTCCAGAGGGGTTCTAGGGGAATGAGTAGGATCAGTACTTAGGTTCCAGGTTCTAGGCCAGACCAAACTGAGTAGCGTTTTTTGGGTGGTTAAACCCAGTAAGATAATATTCCTTATATGAAATACTATACCCCAAGAGGAGGATATAATCTTACTCTATATTGGGTACCACAGTATCCCCAAATAAGATACTACTCAACTGGATCTGCAATGCCGCCGAAAGGCTGCAGAAACTCAGCTTTGGAGATTGTGTCATCCACGCCCTGTTCTTCGCGTCATTTTTGGGTGGATTGGGGCTTCCCGAAATACACTGGTACACATAATACCACTACCCCTGACAAATCGACCCATCTCTCACTAATCCCTTCCCCCATTATTTAACACCCCAATCCTGATATCCATTGTTACACGAACTCGCGAACGGAATGTACTGCTGATGTTGCATACGAATATGGATACGTGTGGGTATGTACGTCATAGAGCCTAAACGCGATATTCTTCAGATGGCAAAAAGGTGAGGTATACAAGGGTGGGGTCTATGTGAAATAAGCCCAGCATCATGGAATCCGGTCTACAATAGGGATCATTTAACCTACCTACCCTCAGCCTCCCTAAACCCAAAACTCTTAACCATAATTTCTAGCCCCCCAAACCCTAAAGCCTGAACCCGAACCCTTTAACCCGTATCCCTAAACCCTTAACTCTTGAACCCTTGTCGCTAAACCCTTAGCCGCTGAACCCTAAGCCTTTTAACCCTGATCCCTAAACTTCCTAAACCCTTCGCCCCCAAAGCCCTTGAACCCTAATCCCTAAACCCTTTACCCATGAACCCGTCGCCTTAAACCCTTAACAACAATTCCTTAACCCTTAAACGCTTTAACCCTTATCAATGAAACCTTAACCCCCAAACCCTTTAACCTTACCAAGACATCCTTAACCCCAAACCCCAGCATAACACCCAGCAGCGCCTTGGTCATGCCACACTGGTCCAACACTCTCAGCAGCGTGTCGCGCCTGGGCGTCCAGGCTTGTATTCAGACTGCTAGAGCTTAGTGGCACTAACAAAGACTAGCAATCATAAGCCTAAACCGTGAAGGCCTAAACCCTAAACGACTAGGAATCCCAATACTACAAATAATAAAATGTCCATGAGACTAGTGTTTAAGCCGTAGGAGTATTGGGCTGCTTAGGGGCTTGGAGTTTATATAAGGATGTATAGGGGTTGTATAACGATGTTTCAGGATTTTGGAGGGTGCGGGTTGGGGTTTTCTGGGGTCCAGGTTTAAAGTTCTAATCAGGGTTTAGGGTGCCGGGGTTTAGCGCTCTGTGGGGATCCAGGAAGCACAGTCCGCAGAATGGCACTCTATACTACCTTGGGTAACCTCTAGGGACCCTCAGGCGGGATCTACAGTCAAGATCTTCCCAAACAACTGGTTCCTTTGCAGGTTCAGAATGCTCTTGAGGGTCGAGAGTTTAAGGCTTGAGGTTTACCATGGTTGTTTGGGGCCTGGGCGTTTGGACTATAAAAATGCATCCAATTTTGTACCCTGAGCCCTAAGCCCTCAAGCCAAGATGAACTTACAACAATCTAGCCTACCAATTTCCTCGGCTTTACAAAGCCCACGAGCAAAATGATCCCGCCCCAACTGTGAGGAATTGGAACCCTAAACCTAAAACCCTAAACCCTAAACCCTTAGCATCCTGTGAAAATGTCTCGGGATTCTTGGGCTATCTTGGCGATGCTATCTAACAGTTCTCTTGCAAAAAACTCCATCACAAGGCAAATGCATGCTGCCAACGTCAATCTACTTGGAGGGTCAGGGGGATTTAGAAAGTAGGTTAATAACCCCTATAAAGCCTATAATAACCCCAATTATCCCTATTATTAACCTACTTACTAAGTCCCCATGACACTCCAAGTAGGATGTAGAGGCCTTAAGCTTCCGCTTGTCTTGGTACAATCGCACATAAGTGACTGGTAGGCTTTAGCTTGTAGAGGTCGGGGTGCGGACATACCGTTCTTGCACGACTCTAAGCGGCTTGCTCGTCGTACCATAGTCAGAAATCATAGAGCCCAAAGGGCCCCCGGCCCACATTTCAACCCCTAAAATATGCCGTAAGTCCGCCCTAATAACTTCTAACATGGCCTTCATAGTCCCTTTACGTTAAGTATTCTGGGTGTTGTTATGTGGGGGCCTCCCTTCGGACCATATGAAGAAATTTCTTGGTGCAGGGAGCCTTAGCATAAGTTCAGATGTGGGTTCATGACAAGCCTCCACACTTCAAATCCCAAACCCTAGAACTCCAAACCTATCCATGACATGAGGATCCAAATAGCCAAATGCATGTCAAATTTATAGACTTTAGGGCTCAACGTAAGTATTACTTATTTGCATACATGGATCCCTAGTGTAAGCACTGCACATATACCTGACAAAACCTCTACGTCGCACACCCTAAATCCCAAACCCTGAAATCCAAACTCTTCCTGCCAAAGCTTCACATCCAGACCCTGAATCCTGATGTGCATGCAAGGCCGGGTCACACGAAGGCAACTGCGATAGTCCTGGGTGGCTCTATGGTGTCCACAATGGACGGGGAGGCCCTGTAAGAACTGAATAACTAAGTTAGATACGAAGAGGGGTTTGGTAGCTCCAACCCCCCAAAACTAGGGCCCTATTGCAGCCATCATTAGGCTTGTTATGGGGCTTGTGGTAACCAAAGTTCCCTTGTGTCTTGCTTAGGGTTTAATGCAGATATGGTGAGCTTTTCAAAACATATTCAAACGGTTCCCAGAGCTAAGAAAGTGTAGGGCCTGTGCAGCTTTGGGACTCCAAGCTTCCAAATACAGGGTTTAGGGCTTAGGGCTTAGGGCTTAGGGTTTAGGGTTTAGGATTTAGGGCTTAGGGTTTAGGGCTTATGGGGACTTTGCGTTCCAGAGGTATTATGGGAAAGCCTTAGAGAAACGTTTTGTGGTTGAGGCTGTCGTTCATGTCATCCTCAAGCGATGACTGTGAGGCTTTGATTCGCACGGTTTGGAGCTGCTGTGGATAAAGCTGCATCCAGCAAGTCGGGTTGCTTGATCTTGTTCAGCATTAGCCAGAACACTCACAGCTATCACTCTTCGGCAGCAAACAACCACTAGTCCAAGGACTGTGGCCGCAGTACCCCGACTCATGCGAGTGCTCATGCAACTGTACCTGTCTTCAATCAAAGACTGACAGCATTGTAGGGGTTGTATGTCCGTGTTATAGATACCGCCACAGATTCGTTCGCCACTTTCGGGGGAAGCGGGCAATCCACTGCCAACCCTAGACCCTCAAAACAACGCCTTTAACCATCAAAGGCCTTAGTGTATGCATGCCTCCAACCCAAGCATTGTCCGGGTACATTCCCTACACTATCTACCGAAATCTACAAAACCCAGGAGCCGCCGCAACCTGATAGAGTATGCTTTTGGCTAGTGCGTGCTCAAACACAAACCGACATGATATCAGAAATTCTTGGGAAACATGCATGATATCAGCAGTTCTTCTGGAGTCAGGACGCCCTGAACGTGCCCAAATAGCAGTGTGCCTAGAGCACTTTTTTCCCACAAACGGAAAATGAATCTTTGAACCTGTATTGGAGATCCAAACGTTGGGCCCGAAGTAAGCATTACTCAACAATGTCGATCCCCTGTGTCATAAAGGAGAAAACCCCAAATCCCAATGCTGAACCCCGCCCGAAACCGTATACCCAGAACCCTGAACCTTGAACTCTAAACCCTGAATGCTAAACCCTGAACTGTAAGCCCTGAACTCTAGACTCCGAACCCTAAACCCTGAACTCGAAATCCTGAACTCCGAACCCTAAAGCCATAGCCCAGGGTCTCGCGCTCCGTAGCTGAGACGCCACTGACTATCTCACACAGCCTCACTCGCGGTCTGAAATTGAAGTTTGGAGGAAGGCGCTTTCGGAACACAAAACGAAAACCCCTTTTCTTCAAACCCTAAACCCTAGGAGGTTCCCATGTTAGGAGACCAACAAGGACCATAGGAAGCCTTAGGGAGGTCTTAGGAAGTCCTTGCTTATGGGCCTCATGTATATGGGGAACCTTAACGGTTCCTTTGCAGCTTGATCGGAAGATTTTGGTAAGCCCAATTCCCCAAATTAGTCTCCTAACCTGTCATATGGTCATATGCCTGTGATGAGGTCCTAGTCTGGGGGGTTGGGGTTACCTAATCCGTTTGTTGGAATTGTAAGTCTTCAAGCTCAGTTTTAGTATGGAGGGCTAGGTAGGCGTATTGCGAAGCACAAATGTCTCTACAAAATAAAGCTATAAGACACTACAGCATTGCTGACAAAACAACCGTTTTGCGCGGGATCCTTCATGGGATGGCTGTGCAGCTGAACCTGAGCAAGGGTATAGTGCCTATCTTAAACTTAAGGTCAATCTCACACTTCCGTACTCTGGGCTTTGGCATACCTCTGTGGGGATTTACAGAATTGGCAGGCCCTTTTTTCTGGGAGAGTTCCCATAAGGACCATTGTATGCTGTGGTTGCTATCGGGGCCCCCCCAAACCCCACGTGACGCCCACAAATTTCTGTACTCTCGCAGAGCTCAGGAAATGGAAAAGAAAATGGAATTGAAATGGAAACTTGGTTTCGACAATGGGTTTGCAGAGATTGTGTGTACTGAGGGACGCGAATACTTACCAACATCCTTTTAGGGTCTCCTTGACTCCTTGAGTACCCTATACCACAATTCCACAAGGCATCTATACTATACTGATTACATTGGCAAGTATTCAGACTTCTACATTGCAGTGCGCCCACTTGATTCCAAGAGGTACTGAGCCATGGACACACCGATCAGCATGTTCAGCACGGTCAGTGCCGCCTTAGGTGAGATGCAGAAGGTGCGCGCGACTGATTTAACTACAGACAAAATCGAACCCAAAAGAACGCATCATACTGTTGGACCCTGTTTATTGTTGAGGTCCCCTATAATGTGTTTTGAGGCTGGCCTAGGGTCCAACATTACACAATGAACCTGATGCACACTTGCTGTGTATCTAACATCCCAACAAGGAGCTTCTAAAATGGGAGTCCCCGTCGTATATACCCCTAGCATATTTTAGTCGATTTCATCTTAGATTCTTGCAACCAAAAGGAACCCCGTAACTTGTGTAAACCCCTGCATCTTTCAAACCTTACACCTGTGGGGGGGGGGCCCCGACCACGGCCCTCCTCCCTTTGGACGTCTCCAAAAGATCTTTGCGTCTATTCCTCTACAGCGTAGGCGTAGAGGAACCTCTTTTTTGAGTTTTGTAGCGGAACCCATACCCCAAAACATATCTGAAAAAAGAACCCGCATTTGACCCGTCCATGGTCTGCAAAGCAGGTGCCAAGAGAACGAAGACATAAAACAGCAGAACCAACAAGAAAGACTCATCCTCGGATTTCATCAGGCTTTAGGGCTTTCACATCGCACTATCTATAGGTTAAGTGTTTAAGGTTTACAGAAGCAAGTATGGGGGAATACGCGCATTTGGCCGGCCATAAATTGGTTTTCTGTGGATGCACTAGGTATTCAAGTATGCAAATAATACCAACACTGGGCAGTAAAGTCTATAAATCTTACCTACATTGGGCTTTTTTTGGATCTTTAGGCATAAGTGCGATGATACGAACAAACGCGGTGCAATGAACAGCATGGCTCGGAGCAAACACATCTTACTGGTGCTAAGGGAACACAATATTAAATATATATATATATACATATGGAGTGTATAGGGATTGTATTCCCTTATTCTCTACTAACCATCAGGTTGCAACTGCGCTTTTGAGGGCTCGCAGTTTCGGTCGGCACTAGAGCCAAAAGGATGGTATTATCTTACGCTATATTGGGGAGTAGTGTAGTCTCCTAAGACCTATAATACAACATATTTCTAATAGTTCCTTAGGGTTACACTATAAAAAAGATTTACAAATAATTCCTGAGGAGACTACAGTACAGTATCCCTAAGTGAAACACTACACCCTTGTGCACGTAAGGTAGGTTCGTAGGTACAGGGAGGGTGGCCTTTATCGCAGTGTGCGCTTGTGCAAGTCCAGTTGTCAACAGATTCATGCTCAGTGGTGTGTGTGTGTGTGTGTGTGTGCGGGTGTGTTTGTGTGTGTGTGTGCTAGTGGCCACGTTCATAAAGCATGTGAAGCTGTCGTACACTGGTTCCGGATTTGGGTCTTTTTGCAAGCTACGCAAGCTACACTCCAAGCCTTCTTTTTGGGTTTAAATAGAACGTAACGAAACGGTTTGTGAGTTTGTGCAATAATGATGCAGCAAACGTGCTGGACAATTACAAGGGCCGGAGTCAATTATACGCTGGGGTGTATACATGCATGCCAGTCCCCAAGTAGGCATTCGATGCCTCCCCTGAAGAAGCCAAATCAAGCTCAGCGAGTCTGACGTAAGTGTGCCACTTCCTTTAGTGCTGTCTGAGTCCGAATCATGAATCAATGCCTGAAAGGCTTCTGCATATCCTGTCTGCTTGATTCGCAACGCTATTTGGGGTATTTCGGGGAGTAACAACAACCTGGAGCCTCAACAGCATGTAGACTATTGCCCTCTTGACCAATTTTAGAGGTTTTAGGCCACTATTCCACCTACTTGCGGGCCCCGGAAAAGGTATTAGACCACCCTAAACCCTGAACTAATGATTCTTAGTGGGAGTAAGAACAAGAGCTTCCTACCGGCCAAGAGTCCCCTAGGGCATCCACTACATCCGCAGCCTCATCTAAGAGCGTACCGTGCAGAAGGAGCGTGTGGACGGACTGAAATACGGAGCTGAAATACCTTTGAGGGCTTGCCGCTTCAGGGTCTAGGGTTCAGAGACATCCCAAAATAGCCTTTGTCTCCATTATTTTGGAGTAGAAGGCCACTTTTTATAGGAACAAAAATGGCATCTATACCCATTGCTTTGAAGTACAAAATCCTTCATTCTGTGTATTTTGGGATGTCTAGGCAAAGCTTCGTGCACTCTGTGCATTTTGGGATGTCTAGGCAAAGCTTCGTGGAATGCTGGAATTCAGGGCTCATAAGGGCCTGGGTTCAGGGTTTAGGGCTTTCTTCCGATATCTAAGTTGATAGGCCAAGCCTTCTTCAACAGAGACCCTTTTGGGTGGAAAGGCGCCGTAAAATCACATCCTTCCTTGGCTTCTTTCATAAACTAAAAAACGGAGAAAGCCGGATCCGAGAATGACTGGGAACCCTATAGTCCCCCTTAAGTGGATGGAATATGGCTTTGGGTGTATTATAGTATGACCCCCATATACCCCATATTCTATCAACTTAAGGGGAACCCTAAACCCTGAGCCCCACAGCCCTGCAGGAGACTTTGTACGATCTAAGTTCCTGCAGGGCCTGGTTCCTTAGGAGGACCCCCCACCCTGCAATAGTGGTATAATAAGAATTTAAGAGGACCTTAATATAATCCTTCTTATCCATAATAATCACTATTACTGGGTGGGGGGTCCACCTAACTGATTCCTGTGATAACCAACCAAGGCTTGACAATTTAGGGCAAAAGTACCCTATACCCATATTCCCAATAGAGTTACTAGGATGTGAAGGTGGGACTCTGAGTTTACGAGCTCTGAACCCTAGAGTTACTAGGATGTGAAGGGGGGACTCTGAGTTTACGAGCTCTGAACCCTAAACTGTGTGGCACTACAAAGGAAGGGTGGGTATAGACCCGCTATTGCAAGGACATCAGGGCCAGGTCACTGCAAGTTGAGGAGGTTTGGAGGTTTGGAGATTCAGGGGGGTTAGGGCTTCTGGTCCAGGTTTTAGGGTTCTTAGGTGTTCAGGGTTAGCGGTGCCCTTTAAATTCAAAACCCTAAGCCCTAAACAAAAAAAACATACCAGCTTGCCGGCAAAAGTGCGCTTCACCGACCTGCGTGCCTTCCACTACATTCCTTGGATGGCCAACTGTTTTTGGTTTAGGGCTTAGAATTGGTTAGTTACTTGGAGGGACAGGGGGAACTTAGTCAGCAGGCTAATAACACCCATAAGCCGTAGGCGGGCCCCGATTAGCCCATTTTTAACCTACCTTCTTAAGTCACCATGACCTTCCAAGTAGGGTTCAACTGGAACGTACGGAGCCCACCCATTTAGGACAATGTCTTCTGTCTTTACTTATGATATATACGACTAATTGTATATCCTTGGAACCAAAGGTTGCGTAGGTTCCAGCCAGGGTTTATGTGTTTCAGGTCAAGAGCCTTGGGTTTAGGGTTCTGGGGTTTAGGTGAAGGGTTGAGGGCATAGGATTTGGGGTAGGCCTAGGAGTGTCCCAAACTTAGGAACCTTTTTGGGGGGTTTCTGTAATGAGGGCTATAGTACTTGGGGGTCTATATTGGGGTCCCCCTATTTAGGGAAACTACCAAATCTGATTTAAAGAAACAGCTTCATAGAATCAAGAAGTGGAATGGTAAGGACTAGTTTTGGGTTTGGGGTTTGGCAGTTAGGGTCCCTAAACCCTGAACCCCAGACTGTGTGGGTAGATAGTGATTTAGGGGCCCTACAATGGACCAAGCAGGATTCTTAAAGCAGATCCCGAAGATGTACAGCAGGATCGCCAGAAGCAGCAGGGTGAAGATGACGGATCCTTTGTCTGAGTCTTGCAGTTTAAGGTGTAGGCTTTAGGGAGTGTAGGACTTGGATCTTCAGGGTAATGGTCCAAATGCCCAAGCAGCATTTTGCTTTGGCCAAAGGTATCTGCAAAAAGGAAGCCACTTGAACCCAAATTAGGGGTTTGAGCTATGGGCCCTGAATCCTAAACCCTAAATCCCAAACCCTAAACCCTAATATGGACCCTTCATCCCTCCTTATAAGCTATTATATACCCTATAAACACAATTACGGACTCCGAGTTGGAACCCAGGAAACAGGTAGGGTCCATGGATAGGACTTAGGTGGACCCCCCACCCAGTAATAGTGACTATAGGGGATAATAGGGATCATATTAGGGTCCTCTTATATTCCTATTATACCACTATTACAGGTGGGAGGTCCAGCCCCCTATAAAAGCCCCCATCCTACAACCTACATCCTTACACCCTAAACCCTCAGCCCTAAACCCTGAAGTACCACGAATCGGGTGGCTGGTCACAGCGCTAAGTTAAAACCTTCGAGTTTTCGGGGTTAAAGCGCTTGAGAGTTTGGAAACTCGGTAAGCATGTTGAGAGACGCTAGTGTTATCTGCATTGATACTTTTAAGTTACCTGGTCATATCTTTTACCCACCTAGTTTGGGCTGAGGAGTGTCTGTAAAGTCTAGGGGTGCATCTTGCAGAACAACTGCTTGAGCAGAGATTGGGTATGGGAGTGTGGGGGGCGGGGGGCGGGTCAACCTGCACAAAGACGGCACCAGGGACTCGCTTCTACTTCCGTCACCTCCGTCCGGAACCCCTGAAGGGCAACTTCAATAAACAGCGTGGCCCCAAAGAACACGCCCAGACACATATTACAATAAGGCTTTCTCCTATTGATTCATTGTATACAGGAGCTCAATACTCAAAAAGGTAAAAAAGGGGGTACCACTGGACTTCCTAGCTCATTTTCGGAAGCCGCCCTTAAGGTCAGGAACTCGAACCAGTGCTCCTCTTGCAGCCATGCCTCTCATTGCAGCTCCCAAGCCTTTTACCTCAAAGACGGTTTGGAGTTAGGGTTTAGGGTTTGGGGTTTAGGGCGTTAATATACCAATTATTATACGGAACATAAAGCGCTGTTGGAGACTAGCCAATTGAAGCAACTTGGCTTTGCCCTGCCATAGCCTCCCACTTAAGCACCCAACACCCCAAACCCCCACATCCTAAAACCTTAATCCTCCACCCGGAGCCCAAGACCCTACCCTAAACCCTAAACACCAAACCCTAATCCCTATCCTAGAACCTATAATTAGTTAGTTGGGTTTCAGTGTGGGATTCTCTAAGTTCAGGGCTGAACTAGCTTGCAGATGCTCTGCTGCCATGGAACGCTACTAAAAAGGCCGATTTAAGTGACAGATGGCCTAAAACAGGGTTTGGGGCATTTTTGCTGGAGTGGACAAGGGCCATGCCGCAGTGCTGTATGGTCATGACTTGGTTTTCCATGCCTTTCCTCTACCTAGCCCTAAAACCTTAACTCACGCTTCTGATGATTGTGGCAAACCACCATGGCTGCATCGACATTTGCTTCCAACCCTCATCCCTGAACTAACTGATCCTGCGCCCTGAGCCTTTTGCCTCAAATCTACCTTAAAGACGCCCTAAAATCTAAACCCTCAACCCTGAACCACAAACCCTCAACCCTAAACCCCAAACCGTCCCAGCCCTTTAGTCTCAAACCCCACATCCCGAAACCTGCTTTGGCATAGCAAACTCTGAAGCTATTGTCCCCCTTACATAGAGTTATATTGAGGTTATATAGGGATAATGGAAAAGAAAATGGAAACTACTAATTTGGGGTTTTGGGTTTTTAGGGTTTATAGTCCCCCTTACGTAGATAGAATATGGCTTTGGGTATATTAAAATAAGATCCCCATATACCCCATATGGTCTATCTACTAAAGGGGAACCATAAACCTTCAAACTCTCCTGAAGCGACCGAAAAGATTCTTAAACTCCAGGCCCTAAGCACTGATGTATTAGGTCCATCCCCCACCCAGTAATGGGTACCACAAGGAACTATTGTAAGGCCATATTTTCTCCATATTTAGGGGCTATGACTATAGGGGGGAACTGACCTAACTGATGCAGCCTTAAACGATATAGAAGCGCTAAGCCTCCCCAATCCTAATCTGCAACCAGGCAATACTGCCCCAAATCTCAAAGCCTCAACCAATCAAAACTCTACGCCCCCCAAATCAAAAGGACCCTAAACCCCTAAAGCTTCTAAATCCGAAGCATCCTAGACCCTAAACCTCCCAAATCCTAGCCAACCCTAAGCCCTAAGCTTCCTTAAGCCTGAGCACCTTAAACCCTGAACCCAAGCCCTAAGCTCGGAAGAAGCACCATGATTTGGATCTCCGGAAGCATCCGCAGGAGTCGCGCCATGCCTTGTATTCTGGTTTAGGGTTTATAGTCCCCCTTAAGTTGATAGAATATTAGGGTTATATTAGGGTTGTATTGGGGTTATATAGGGATAATGGAAAAGAAAATGGAAACTACTAATTTGGGGTTTTGGGTTTTTAGGGTTTATAGTCCCCCTTAAGTTGATAGAATATGGGTTTGGGTCTATTATAAAAAGATCCACATTTCCCCTATATTCTATCTACTTAGGGGGGACTGTACGGTTTCTGGGAAAAGGTTCGGGCTTTGGGGGCTGGGGTTTAAAGGGTTTAGGGATCCCATCCTGAGGGTCCACGGAAGGGTTCAGGGTAGCTTTCAGGCCCTTTCCCCTTAAAGCAACAGATACCACAATGGATAACAGGATTGATGATCGTCCCTTAAGAAGACCCCTTTAAGGACAGTTACAATTAGAGGGAATGACACAAGGTAGCTTTGAGAACCCCCCTCCACACATAGCAATCAGTTCAGACATTCTTTTATTCCTTTAACATAGTATTTGACATCGCTTTGGCACCTGAAACAACGCCCCAATCATCAAATGACAGCGCCAGTCTTATGATAACTCCTGCAACAAAACCTAGACCCCTGAACCACAGGCGCTAAAGCCCTGAGCAAGAGGAAACACGGCCGCCAGAAAACTTCTTTTGCAGAGCCCAGGGGCGGGCCATGCGGGACAGCCGCATCAAACGTGCAAGCTTTAAAACCTTGGGTTTGGGTTTTCGAGTGGTTTGCGAAAGTGTTTGGGGTTCAGGGTCTGCCCCAGGCCTGTACAAGAATTTGAATAGCGCTTGTTGAACGATTCTGTGACGCTGCTCTGAACGTAGCATCCCCAAGTACCCCTAGGGTTTAGGGGTTTAGGGCTCCAAGTCAAACAGCCTTTAAGTACTGTGGTGGACCAGATAATTTGTTGACACCCCTAAACACCTCTCCCCCACCCAGCCCCAATATACGCAATCTTTTGCAATGTAGGGCTCTTGTGGAAAATACTTACATAGTGTTGGCCTGGGGCTGGGGCGCAGGGTAGCGGTAAACATGAGTATGAAGGGCTTGCACATTTTGCGGTGCCCCGTTGATATTTCCGAGATTAATCTCCCTTCGCCACCCCCTGCCACCAGACGCGATCCCTGAGCCCCGATATCGAACCTGACAAAGGACAATAATACTAATAGTAACAATAACTAATAGCAATACCACCAATAAAAGCAGTAATAATGGTAATAGTACTATCAGTACTAATAGTACTAATAGTAGTCATAGTAACAGTAGCAATGGAATCACAAGCCCTGAGCTGCAAACCGAGCCCTCGCACCTGAAATCTTGACCCGTCTAGGCCCTGCCCACATCGCCCCAATCAACCTCCATCAGCATGGCGCGCAGAAAGTAGGAAATTGACCAAATGAGGGTCCCCCCCCCCACACACCCTAAACCCTAAGCCTTAAACGGAGTACGTATACTATAGGTGTATAATTGGTTGTAGTATAGGAGTAAGAAGATAGGGTTATATAGGGAAAAGAAAATGGAAACTAATAGGCTATATACCTCAGTCACCCTAAACCCTACCAGAAGTCCTCTCAACTTTGTTGAGTCCTGCCACATAGGTGTTACCCCCCAGGTCCGCCGAACTCGCCACCAGCATGATGTAAAGACTGAGACCCCAGGTCCTTGCGTTTTTCCATGTTAATAAAAAAATTGGGAGTTTCCTGAAATTGGGGGTACCTTTTTTAGGGGTCCCCATAAAAAGGATTACAGTATTTTGGGGTCTATATTGGGGTCCCCTATCTTAGGAAACTACTAAACCAAGGTTTAGGGTGTACAGTTGGGCGTAGGTTACGCATCTGGACCCTAGATGAGGAGATGCCCACAAAGGCAAAAAAGACACCGAGTCACCTAGTATTCCCTTCGCGGGTGCCTGATTCCATCTGAGAGAGGCGTCAGGCCCCAACCGAAGTTTGAGAGCTTGTCCAAGCAGGATAACTTTGGAATTCAGCGCGGTTTGAAGGATTCCGCGTCCCCGGACCTTATAGTTTCGTCCTTTAACGACACATGCTTCTGACCCAGAATAACGGAAAGGAGAAGGCCTCTAGGTTTCGACCTCCGTAGTTAGCTAGTCTTCCCTACCCGGGTCATCTCGGTAGGGCTCACATGGTGAACCCTATCGATCCTAAACCTGAAATCCTCACCCTGGGGAGTACATTTTTGATTCCAGTTTCGAAGTGGAGCCCAGGGGATATATAGAATTATGCGGGGATTTGGGGGGGGTCCTTATTCAGCTCCTACAGGGGTTCTGAAGATCCCATGTGGTAGTTTCCATAAATAGGGTGCTCCAACATAGACCCCAAAATTCTATAAACCTTGTTACAGGGAACCCCCAAAGGGTACCCCTAGTTTGGGGAAACTCTTGGCCCTAAACCTTATAACCCCATATAAGCCCATATAAGCCCAAATAACCCACATAAGCCACCCAGATTGGTACCCCTGATTTCAGGAAACTCCCATAGAAGTTGTTGTTAGATTGGGTCACGCTTTGCAGTTCACTTCTGCGGGCGACGCGGTTTTACGGTTTTAGGGTTTAGGCGGACCCTAAACCCTAACGGAACCCTAAACCCTAGACCGCTTATGTGCACTCTCATCTTGACGGATCCTAAGAGTTGTAGGGTCGAAGGTATTCGGTTTAAGTTTAGGGTCAGGGGTTTAGGGTGTAGCGTTTAGCGTTTTCAGTTTAGGATTTTAGGATGCAGGGTTTCAAAGCCGGATGTGCTCACAATGGAATTCCACACGATCTGATGGTTCTGAAATAACACCTCCTTAACCCAACTAACACGCACCCTAGCTTGTCCACAGGACAGAGCCTAAAGCCTGACCCCCACCCGCCCCCAGGATGAAGCTGTAATCTTTTCCCTCCGGAGTCTCTCATTAGTGCTATTATTACTATTGTGATTATTGTTATTGTTGTTATTCTTATTATTATTGTTGTCATTATTGTTGTTATTATTGTTATTATTGTTATTATTGTTATTGTTATTATTATCAGTCTCTCTTGTAAAATTTGCTGCGACCTTTCAAGTTGGGCCCCCAGGCCAGTACTTAATAGTGACCACAAGAGATACAGGTATTTATATAAAGCTCCCGACATATTCTTAGGGTATCAATATTAATGAGTGGGGCCTGAGCCCTAAACCCTTTGTGAGGTAGATAGATTACGAAACACTGATGTGACCTGTAACAACAACTGTAGGAGGGTATACGGTATAGGTTCTAGCCTGCTTATAATTCGGGCGCTTTCCTACCTAGCTCTTTTGTAATCTACCTTTCTCCAAGGCTCTCTGCTGCCATGAGGAGGACAAGCAGAGTGTCGAAACACATCCAGGCGTCCCTGAAAATGTTAACCTGGTTTAGGGCTGAGTTTAGGATTTAAGGTTGAGTTTTGAGGTTCAGGAACTTAAGGTTTAAGGGTTAAGGGTTTAGGGGTGTATACTATAGTGTTTAGAGAGCTTTGCGATTTACTCTCCCTTCCCTGCAGCCCCGGTAGAAAGTACAATTCCTACTGGTTCTTAGGATTATAAGGGGGTTGTTCTCAAAATTATGACCTCATTTTGGTTACAGGCTATATGGCGGCACCTGATTTAGGGGTACCAAATTTTGGCAACTACCCAGAAAACAGTTGCAACAGTTAGGGACCTTCCAGTTCAGGGTTGAGGGTGCAGGGTTCGGCTAGGTATATAGTCCCCCTTAAGTAGATAGAATCTGGGGTATATGGGGATCTTATTATACTGTACCCAAAGCCATATTCTATCTACCCAAGGAGGACTATACTTGGATGCTACTGGCTAGCTACCAGTAGGCAAATAATTTGTTTAGCTTAAGTGAAGTGTTACTTAGCCAACTTGAAGAACCGCTCATGACCACTTAGGGTTTAGAGTTTAGGGTTTATGGGGTTTCGCGCCCCATTGCTTGTTTGAGCAGTGTCCCTGGTGGTTGAACCAGGCAACAATCTTGTTCTTTATATACTGTACCTGACGGAAGGACATATTCTGTCGTTCTGGGGGACTACCCTAGACCTTAAACTGCGCCCGCTAGAACTTTTGCAGTGCGGATCCCTTACCCAAGTATACTTCAAAAAAGATTGACGCCTGAATACTGCACACACGCAACCAGTCGGATAGGATACTTGTGAAGTGAATCATATCACTGCACCTTAGATATTCAAGGATTGTCTGGAAACCCTAAACCCTGAACCCTAAACGTTGTCAGATGACCCCACTTCAAGCACCTAACTTCTTGCACGTCCCCAAACCCAACGACCTAAACCCTATCCCACTTAGAAACGACTTCTTCTTCAAAGAGGCCCCTTTAGGATAAGATCCTCAAATACCCCATATGCTATCTACTTAAGGGGGACTATAACCCTAAACCCTAAATCCTAAACCGTATACCGCATATTCTATCTACTAGGTCCTTGCCTTTCGTCTGAAAGCCAGAAATCGGATGGCCCACTCCTCGGATGCGGAACTCTGAAAGAGGGCCTAAATCTCAAAAATCAAGGTTCAAGGGATTTAAGGCTCTGGGGTTCAAGGGATTTAGAAACGTAGGGTGTAGGGGCTTTACAAACCCATGGTTTTAAAGGGTTTGAGGCTCTAGGATTCAAGGGGTTTAGAAACTGAGGCCTTGCAGTGTGTTTAAACCCTGCTTTGTCGTCTTTAGCTTCTCTGTTAAAACTGGCATGAGCAACTGGTCGGGCATGTTACAGTCACACACACACACACACACTCCCTGTCTCTGGTTCAGCTCAGCCATGGCAAGCGTTCGCCTACATCCTTTAACCATGAGCACGGCTATGTAGGTGCAATCTCCAACGAAGAGTCCGAAGTACCTAGTGGATCTCGTTTCAAAACCAATGAACAAATTTGGGGCTCACAAAAATGTGCACCTTTTGATGTTGTGAAGCTTCTTGGACGGCACGGATTCTTGAGAAACGGCGAAGCATGCTGCGGTCGAGTAACTTGTCATTGGGCCCCCCCCCTCCCCCCAAAAAAGGCACCTTTTTTTTCAAACTGCCACCTGCATCAGTGAAGGGGAGCTGTAGCTTGCCGGAAATAGCTGAACCCTAAACCCTTCCTTAACCTTAGATGGGTTTAGGGCTCAGGGCTTTGACAAGCCTAAACCCTTAATGCCTACCCTTGCTTGGGGTGTAGGGTTTGGATAAGCGTCAACCCTAAACTCTTACCCTGAATTGGGGTTTAGGGCCTATGGCTTTGACAAATCTAAACCCTAAAACCCTAAACCCTTACACTCAATGGGGGTTTAGGGTTTAGGGGTTTGACAATCCTAAACCAAAAACCTGACCCTCAATTGGACTTCAGGGCTTAGGGCTTTGACATGTCAAAACTCAATACCCTTACCCTTCACTGGGGCTTAGGGCTTACGGTTTAGGGTTTTGACAAGCATCGATGGTGTAAAAAGCTGCGAAGAGGTTCTCCATGACCTGCCACATTCACCCTACGCCCCATACTACCCCCTTAGGTTCTCCTCTTAATGGCCCAATTAAGCTTAATTAAGGGGGAAGCTAGGGGGGAAGGTTAGGGGGGGGTTAGTAGAGGAACCCATAGAAACAGAAGAGTGACAATAGGGAGATGTAGGTTATAACCTGGTTCTCAGCTCTTATTGCAACAGGCGTTCTCCGAGTCACCCTAATCCCTGAGCCCTGAGCCGCGCAACTATAGGAAGATGTAGGTCATGATCTGGTGATAACTTGAGTGTTTCATGCCTGGCACAGACCGACCTGCCTTCTGAACAGCAGTTTTAACAGTAGAACTTACGGCAAATTTATCCTAGAAGCCTCCCTTCCTATTCTGGGTTCTAAAAGCCAAGTGCTACTCTGCGATGAATTCTACTGCGGATTATCCCGTGACCTTCTGAACATAAAAAACCAAGCACCACCTACTGCGCGTTAAGCCTTATGTTTCAGTCCGGAGCCACTTCACCCGTGTCTGCCACAGCAGCTGCTAAAGTTATGGCTCGCCCCAAAACCCTGAACCCTAAACCGCAAAGACAAAACGTTGGAAACACCACTTAAAAGTCTCAACACTGTCATGTGCAGGATTTCTTCATCAACAGTATGCCCAACAAGGGAAATCAAATATCCCAACCCCTTTAGTATGGACCCTAGAACTCTCTCATGACTATAAAAGGGTCCGAACTTTAGGTCTTAAGGTAACTAGAGCCCCCTTGTTGCTGTTGACCGTCTTTGCAGTGTCCTAGACCCCGCACACCGATATCTCTGCCGAGGCTGTCACTAAAAAACTCTTCCTTGAGATCAAGCCTCTGAAAGGCCGTGCCAGGGGGCTATAGGGTTTATATAGGGGTATATAGGGGTATATATTGGGGTTCTATGGGGATAATGGAAAACAAAATGGAAACTACTATATTGGGTTCAAGAATATGCCTGGGGGGGAACGATTAGGGCCTTTCAGAGCCCTCAAACTGCAAAATGCTAGCCTCTAAGACCCCCCCGAGTACCTGACCACCCCACTCTACACTACCTCTCGGTTCCTCCTTAATCAAACGTTTTTGGTGCAAATTCAGGGGGTTGAACCCATGACAAGACGGGCCCACCAGAAACACAGGGTGAGCACTGACGAGCCTTAGCTTTTGTAAGGATGAGGGTTTAGGGTTTAGTGTTTAGAGTTCTTGGGCTTCTTCATCGTCCTGCGTAATCATAACATCCCTTTTTCTAGATCCTAAACTATTCGCAGGACATCACTAGCAGGACTCTATGCAGTAGGCGGCCTAACTTAATTCAGTTAGGATGCAAGAAATACGGGGGGGGGGGGGTGGCGACGGCGTGTGCATCCGCAATCAAGGGGCTAGTGAAATCCTGCTACTGCCAACCCCACGAGAGCTACTTCATCATTGCTAGGTAGCTGACCACCGTCTGTGCCCCACCCCTATCCTCGCTGCTCTTTCTACCCAACGCAAAAGTTAGTTTGAGCGCTAAGTCGCAGGCATTTGCCTATTTGGATAATATTGTCAGCGTTGTATGCGGATGCACATGAGAAACTCCCTTCTTTGTGGGTTTCTGGACATCATAACATTATACTACTTGCCATTAGGACTTGCAAAAAGGGGAACCCTCACAACCCCCAGAGGAGGGGACTTTGAGGAAGACGCAGATCTCAGTGATGTAACCTGGTCTATTATGTTGAGCTTCTAAACCTGAAACCCTAGACCCTAGATCGTCTTGATTGAGCAACCTACTTCCCAGCAGAGGGTCACGGGGCCAACAATATGGGTTTTGAGGGTTTAGTTATTGGGGATAGGTAGTAGAGTTGTTAAGTCAAAAATCATCCAAGTCGGGCTTGCACTTCGGGACTTATCTAGACGTAGGAACGTCGGCGCAGTGTTGAGGTCGACATCGACCCACAGCCAGAGCGCATTGACGCCAATGACTGCCAACCTTCTGCGGAGCAGTGTGCAGAATAGGAAAAGGTTTAGGGTGTGGGGCGTGCATTCTGAAGTGGGCCCAAAGTTGGACATGGGGCAGTGTGCTCGCCCCATCAAGCTCCTAGCCCCTGTACAAAACCAGCTAAACCGTGTAGGTTTGCACGGAACCAAAACCGGCCAAACAACTAAGCTGACCGATTTTGATTCCCAAGTGGGAGTTGGCCTGCATCACTCTTCCCAGCATTCGTGCGAATCTACTGTATGCAGAGAACCGCTTTCGAGCAGAAGTCTCAACAAAAGGTACCCGTACTTTATGACTTTCGGAAAATCTGCCTGCATGCATTGTTGGAATCACGGAAAATATTCTACACTCCCTGAAACCCCGGTGCAAATCTATGTTGCTTTCTAGGGTTGCAAGAAGCAAAAGACCAAACATCATGCTTCCGCAAAACCCAAGACCCCATTCCACCTGATGATGTAAATCCTGCATGACCTTACTTGTCTAGACAACCAACAGTTCTTGAACACATGCAAAACATCTTCGTGCCAACTCAAAGCACTAAGCCTCAGGAACCGCTATTCATGTTTCTATGCATGTCTTAGTGGCTCTTAGTAGGGAATAAGGGAATATACCCCATATTCCCACCAATTGTCAGTTAGATGAGGGTTTAGGGTCACTATGTGCCATTGACACTAATAGCTCTACATTTAGGAAGGGCCAAATCAGCCACAGCGCGTCAGCTGCTCGAACCAGGGTTGGACCGCTGTCCATTGAGCTATGCCCGTCTGGTGGTAATACCTTTGTTCGGTATGGCTTGGGGCTTGGGGGTTAGGATTTGGAAGGTTCCCTAAAAAGGGGACCCTATTTTAGACCCAAAAATTACCAGAATCCTGATTACTATGGGGAATTCCACAAAAAAACCTCAAATTTCGGGAAACCCAATTCCGGCGGGAGTGAAGGCATGGCTTATAGACACTACTAGAAGGCTGTAAACAAGGACCTCCATTACCAGGCGTAAGCTTTGTCCATCGCGGGCTTCAGGGCTCCGCCTTTCAAAATTGTCCCAAGGGAGTTGCGGGCGATTCTGTTGGGGAACGTAATGTAGACCCGTGATTAAGAAACCCCGTCCTTTTAAGGGCCTTAATATTAGGATCCCTATTATAATCACCATTAAGGGGGGGGTTTATTGACTAGGGCTCTAGTTTAGGATCCATGTGGGAAATGTAGGGTCCACACTGCACAATCTCGGCAAATCTCAGGGACGGAAGGAAAGTTCGAGATATCTGGGTTGTATACTGGATGCGGGCAGGCAATGCAGGGGCAAGGAAAGCTTATAGTCCCCCTGAGGTAGATAGAATATGGGGTATATGGGGCTCTTACTACAATATACCCAAAGCCATCTTCTATCTGCTTCAGGGGGGCTATAAGTGAGACCTGCAACACCTACTACCTACAGCTTTCCGGAACCTGCTAATTACGGGGTAATTACGACTCTGTCACAAGGAGGGAGCAATGTGTCATCGTAGTCTGCAAGGACCCCAAAAGTAAGTAAGATCATTGCCTTAAAACCCTAACAATGGTAAATCTACAGATTTTTTACGTCCAGGCAGGACTCAAGCCTTATATAGGGTCCTGGTTGGCGGTTCAGGGGATAGTCGGGCTCAGGGTAAAGTGTGAAGCCATGCAACTTATGGCCACAATGAGGTTCTGGATTTTGTTAAGCGCGCATAGGCACTAACTCTCTGGAAAGGCCTTGTAGCTCTCACTCTCCGTCACTCTCTGGGCCTTGGGAACCCAAACAGCTATGTGGTTAAACGGTCCCAAACAGCAACCAAGTTCTCGAGAGCACCACATTATTGCCAACCTCAAGCCTGTCCATTTTGTGAGTCTGTTCTATTTGAACCACCATGTCTGGTCAATGCCGGTGAGGCCGTTACAAGTTGCCCTAAGCCTCAGACAAGAACCTCCTAAATCCAAACACTCGCGTCCTTAATCTCCACTCCTAAGCTCGAACGTTTAACTTCTGACTCTAAAGCCTAAAACCTAAAACCTAATCCCTAGATCCCTAAATAAACCCTAAACCCTAAACCCTAAAGCCTAAAGCCTAATCCCTAGACCCCCCGTCTAGTCGAGTGACATGCTCACGTTGTAGAGCGGTCGCACCGCTGCAGCCCGGATCTTTGCCTGTTGACCAAGGCCCCTTCAGTTTGAGCCCCCTTGGGGTTTAGGGTTTAGGGTTTAGGGGTTTAGGGTTTAGGGTTTAGGGTTTGGGGAATTATTGGGGGGATTTAGGGTATATTATCCCCTTAATAATGGAGAATCAAATGGAAAAGAAAATGGAAAATGAAATGGAAACTAGGATTATATAGGGGATTATAGGGGTTATAGTCTAAACTCCTAGTATCCCCCTTATAATAACTCCTCTAGTAGTCCCTTATATAATCCCCTATATAACCCCCCATTAAGGAGTTTAGACTATAGCTCATTTTGCTAACCGGTCTGAAATGTTGTCCCTGTGTAGAGTTTAGGGTTTAGGGAGGGTTGAGGGTGCCGGGAATGGATTTCACAATCCGTTTCTGAAACACATACTTACTAGGAATTAATTGGGATCTTACCAGAAACAGGCAGACATGCGTCACTAGTGCTTGGGTCTTCTATGCTACAGCAGAAGTAGAAGTAGAAGCCAGAAGGTAGGACCATCAGCACCCTGTACCCCAAAGACCTAGGATGAGGGAAAAAGTAACATAAATCAGCCGTTGCAAGTTTCTGGCTTCTATACTATTACTATTACTATTACTATTACTATTACTACTACTAGTACTATTACTATTATATTACTATTATTACTACTACTAGTACTATTAGTATTACTATTACTATCACTTAGTGTGAAGGGAATGCTGGGACCTTCATCTCGACAGGGTCGACGAAGACTTGCCGCCGCATGCGTTTAATCTTCGGAGCTTCCTTGAGGGGTCGGGAGGTTGATGGAGAAGGCTTGGGGCTTAAAGTCCCCTAAACCCTAAACCCTACTTAAAGTTTAGGGTTTAGGGGGTCTGAAGCCCTATCTACAGGGCATAAGCAGTCAGATTTGGGTAAATGTTTCAGGAGCGCGGAGGGAGTCAGGTTGTGAGCTGAGGTAGGGGTGGGGGTGGGGTTTAAGGGTTAGGGTCTAGAGTTTAGGGTGGGGTGGAGCAGATGAGCAATTGTGTAAACTCCTAGTATACCCCGCAATATCCCCTCATAGTACTTCACTATATAATCCCCTATATAACCCATTTTAAGGAGTTTAGACCCTAAACCCTATATAATCCCCTATGTTACCCCCCTTCAAGGAGTTTAGCTTATAGCTCAGTTGGGCTTGGGGTCTCCGCCTGTTGGCTCTGGGTTTTAGAGTCGCATGCACGGGGATTTGAATAAAACGGTTCTACAACATAAATGGGGCTTTCCCAAAATTAGGGGTACCATTTTGGGGGTCCCCAGAATACGGATCAGAATATATTGGGGTCTATATTGGGGTACCCCTATTTTGGGAAACTGCCAAATAGAGGTTATGTTCTTGGACGCCTGGCATTTTGGTTTGGGATTGCAGGTTGCGGTACTTTAAGTTTTCTGTGGCGAAGGGTCCCTTTTGGAGATACTTCATGGTATTTTTGCTGGGATTAGGTTCAAGGATTGGTGCTATTTACCCTAAACCCTAAACTTGCCCGAAACCCTTAGGGTTTAGCGTTGAGAATGGCTTGGCACTGACAGTGCGTCGAAACTTACGGGGCGTGAGGGGTGGATGTAGGCAGTTCAGCAAGGGTACATGCTCACATTAAATGGATCACCCCTACGCCCTAAACCTTGAAGGCCAGCCTCCTACTCTCACAAAGCATCAGTGAGTTGAAATGAGCACGCTCGAACAGTCACACGCGTTCACACCCCCGGGGTTACCACAGGTTTGAACAGGGTCACGGGTTTATGTCTTGCACTTGTATAATAAGGGATGTAACCTATTACACGGCTTCATGTAGGAGGCACCTGTTTTTGCAAACTGACATTTTTTCGATTACTGCTGGCAGGCTTCCGAACTAAGCCCGAAATCCCTGGACCCCTGTCAACTCAAAGCAGCCATGTTCAGGGTTGGGGACTTATGGGAACCAGTAAGAGTCGGCCATCGAGCCATAACTTTGCTGAACGTCTGGCTGGCTTGATTGGCATCTGTCCCCCTTTGTGACATGGCAGCTTGTGAATCTTTTAAGGTTTAAGGCTTGGGGGTTTAGAACCCGCAACGGGCCGCCCCTAATATCCAGGCAGCCCCCCGTATTTTCTTGGTAGGAACGTGGGAGGAGGAGCTGATCGCTTGTGCGACTTGTGACGCAGCAGGACCAGCCCCAGCAAAGTTTTTCAAGTTTTAAAATTTCAGGGCCCCTTTCCATACCATCAGGGTACCGGAAACCTCAGAAGCTGGCATCCGGTGAGTTCAGAAACTTGGGTGGCTGCTTTCTTACCCCCCTGGAACTCCCAAGATGTTGAAGCCATAACAAAATCAGAGTGCTTACATATAAAAACCGCATCGAGACAGGCAGTCGTTACGTTAAGGCGAGACGATGACCCAAGAACCATCTATGCTAATTTAGGTATTACAATAGTACCCCCCCCAAAGGTACCCCCCAGGGTTTAAGGAGCTAATAAGGACTATATAGGGCTTAATAAGGCCTAATAGGGTTCTAAATCTGGGGGGTACCTTTGGGGGGGAACTATTGTAATCCTTTACTAATTCATGTGCTCTGGGGGCTGGGCCTTGAATGCATCATCGAAGCTGTCATTGACTTGGTAAAGGTCATATTCGTCGAAGTAGGGATCGGTGTCGAGTTCTGAAGCGGGGAAGGCTTGAGGCCCACTTGGAGGTTCAGGGTAACTTAACCAGTAATTGGGATAATATAGGGTAATATAGGGGGTTATGTAGAGATAATGGAAAAGAAAACGGAAACGACTATGATGGTTATATAGGGATTATGTAACTTTGGGCAGTTGACTTAGCTGGTATCCGCGTTAAAGCTACTTGAATCTTGGGTTTATGGCTTAGGGTAGACTAGACTATGACTGTGAGGTCTACTGTCTTACAAGGTCGGTGCTTGCCAAGCTCGTATTCCCTGAAAACCCTACGGAATAGGGTTTTCTATTGGGACATGTCGAGAAATGTCATGCTCCCTTTTGGGCTGTATTTGATGAAGTAGGAAACTGCAAAATATTTGCAGAATGACCTAGTACTACAGACCACAATTAGATAAATTGCCAGCCCAAACCCGATCAGGAGTCTAGAGATCTGCATGTCTTAGCTCAACAGGGCTGATAACCTTCCCACACCCGAAACCCTAAATATTACAACCCCCGAGCCTTAAGTTCAAAAGCCTCCCAATAGAAAACGGCTCTTAGTCCTAGTGAATGTCTAACATTCGAGGCTGTATTCAGAGCGACGAACTGGGTGTGTTTTGACCAGTAACCTGCGCGGTGGTTAGCAGTGAACAAAGGAAATTAATCCCTGTTTAACCAATGCAAAATGTATTCCCCTATCCCCTACTAACCACCGGTAAGTAAGTAGCTCAATTGTCTTAGCTGCAGAGTAGGTGCCTGGTAGTACCAGAGCCCGGATTGAATCAGTGGAAGGGGATGCTGCCCCATGACAAACCCCTCTGTAGTATTACTACTATGATTATGAGGACATTGCTCACTGTGATGCCTGCCACCGTCTGAGCCTTTCACAGGAAGGAGTGCAGAATGATTAGGGAGGCCTTTCGAGCACCATGTACTCTGGTTCAAAAGACATAAGTACGAATCGAAGGGAACACAAGCTGGATGAACCATGAGTTTCCTGCAAACAAATCCCCAAATTCCCTGGCCCTTGTAGACCACAGCCCCTTAAATGGAGCATGTGTGGGGTTTCATGGTATCTTGAGGAAAGGTCGTCCCAACACTGGTCCAACACTAGACCCCTAAAGGCTGAACCCTAGCCCTAAACCCAGAACAACTATGGTCCTCCTTAAGTAGATAGAATATAAGGTTCAGGGTATAGGGTTAGGGTTATAGTGATAGAATATGGCTTTGGGTATAGTATCATAAGATCACTACATACCCCATATTCCATCTACTTAAGGGGGACTATACACCCTAAACCGAAATAGCAATTTCCGTTTTTCTTTTCCATTATCCCAAGATTCCCCAAATATTCTATCTACTTCAGGGGGACTATAAACTCTGATAATCCCTATATATTCCCTAGTTTCCATTTCATTTTCCATTTCTTTTCCATTTGATTCTCCATTATTGGGGCTATATCTACTTCAGGGGGACTTTAGTTGTAGGACACACGCCGAAGAGGACTTGCAGGCAGGTGACGCTCTGGAAAGCCGGGTTGCCGGGATCCTGTGCTGGGGGCTCTACTCCCTGGTGCTTAGGAGGGGATGGGACAATGGTTTGAGGTTTGGGGGATTAGGGTATAGGGTTTAGGGTTAATGGATTACAGGGATGATTATTAGGGATTATACAGGGACTACTATAGGGATCCATTCCCCCATTCCCTCCTAAGCACCAGGGAGTCTACCCTCTGGCATGAGATCCTAGAATGGGGCCCCGGAAGGACTCTAGTCCTTTAGAAGGGTGTCTATATACGTGTGCATACGCGCTGGCTTTGGGGAGAGTCATGATTTGCTGAGTACGCAGAAGGCTCCAGGATGGGGCCGTAGCAGCAGGAGGAGGAGGATTATATGAGCTATAGCCTAAACTCCTTGAAGGGGGGATATATAGGGGAGTATATAGGGGGCTACTATAGGGGTTATTAAGGGGGATACTAGGAGTTTAGACAGTAGCTCATATGGAAGGCATGGGACCGAGGAATAACATCAAGGCATTTCTCTGACTGCTCAGTTTCTCTGACTGCTCAGACTGGGTTGCTTAATTAAAGTACCACAGTAAGGTTACATAGTAAAACGGTTTTCCTTATCATAGTAACTTAATTTCAAAGCCTTGAGAACAGACTTGCATACGAGCAGACAAGTTGAGCTTATCAACCCTACTCTTAAACATCAAGCCGATGCATCACTCCAATCTTTTCTTTTTCATGCAGGTTGTTGCATCGCCATTGCTATCCTAAGCCTGGATATTGTATGATGCGAGGTTTGGTAAGCGGCATATACGTCGTGCCCGATAAGTCCGCACTTACTGTTCTCAGGTTGGGTGTTGGCTGTTTAGCATGCCCGAATTTTGAGGACTTATTATGGGCAGCATGAGGCTATGCCTGAGGGTGATGGACCCTGTGCGCTGGCAGAGGCCACATGCTGAAGTCCGCGCTTCCTTGGCCCTAATCTGCTTAAGGGGGACGATTAAGTAGCTTTACTGCCAGCCCCGGGTTCATCCTTAAGTCTCTTGCTTCAAGCGCCGCCGCAGCCCAAAACCATGACACGCTAAAACTGGTTCCTTTGAATCCTGAGGGTTTAGGGTTTAGGGTTGGCAAAGGCATCAACCTCAACACTAAACCTCCAACTGCAGTCCCTGAAGCCCAAACCACAATCCCTGAACTTGACTTCCACGCTGAAGCCTAGCCAGTAGGGTTTAGGTAGGTTTCCTACTTGAAAGGTCATGAGGACTTAGTAAGTGGGTTAATACTGGTAGTCATGGAAAAGAAAATGGAAACTGCTGTAGTATTTAGGGTTCAGGGTTTAGGGTCTAGGGTACTTAGTAAGTAGGCTCATGATGGGGAGAATTGGGGTTAATTATATATGGCTTACAGGGGTTAGTAAGCTACTTCCTAAGTCCCCATATAACAACCCCAATTATCCCCAGAATGAACCGACCTGCTAAGCCCCCCTGATCTTCCAAGTAGAAACTCAGCAGACAGGCCTGGCACTCCGGTCTTGTCCGGCACTTCATTCCCTTCATCCACCTCCTCATCATACGGGGGTTTCCCCAGAATTTGGGGTACCGTTTTGGGTGTCCTTATCCGCCGACCTTGGGGGGCGTGTTGGATGGTTGCCGAAGGCGGAGAGGGTGAAAACCCTCTTCCTTTCTCCCTTAGCCCAAAACGCGGGCGGGGTTGGGGGGGGGGTAGGGGGGGTATCCCGGCTTCGTTTCCCTCTAGGAGGTTTGCGAATTTTGTGGGGAAAAGGCCCCAGGCCCCTGGTGAGCCGGGCCCCAAGCCCTGGGGGCCCGGGCCCCAAGCCCCCTGGCCCACAGGCCGCTGGGGCCTGGATCCCGCCACTCT
>CAJNIZ010047138.1:16540-37392 GCA_905231905.1 Symbiodinium pilosum | reverse complement strand
GGGGGGGGTCGTGGTCGCGAAACGCAAAACTGTCGTCACTTTTGGACTAGCGAGCGTGGCGTGGTGGCGCATTCGGGCTCCCTGGTGGCTGATTTGGGCTCCCTGGTGGCTGATTCGGGCTTCCTGGTGGCTGATTCGGCTTACCTGGTGGCTGATTCGGGCCTTTTGGTGGCTGATTCGAGAGCCTGGTGGCTGAAACCGGATTTTTCCTTATGGGACATGTTGATCGATGCCAAGATACAAAGTGCTGATTGTCCACTTAGTTCCCGCAATGAAACCTTCGCTCTCTCCCGCGCATTCATGCCGTGATTAAACAAGAGGCACGCTCAGAACGGGTCTCAACAAGCAGTCAGGTTATACACAATGCAGCTTCCGGCCGAGAGGATACTTGCATCAAGAAGCAGCAGCAGTTGTTCTTACACTTCAGCGTGCACATCTTGTGCTCTTGGCACAGTGGATCCTCAGTTGTCAGCGCGATCCTTGCTCCTGTTACCTCTCTCCAGAACATACGGCCCAGCTTCATCCTGGACTTTGTAACATTCCCTGGCCACGCCTCAGCACAATCGAGCAAGTCTCCTGACCCTACCACGGCCTTCAGGCAGTACCAAGCTGTTGAGAAACTGCGCCCACGGGGTTCAGATGATCTTATGTAAGTCTTAAGCTCTCACCAAATCACGTGGGCCACCCTTCACACAAAACCGGATACATCATCGGTATAGTGTCCATCCAGAAACATCCCTCGACAGATGAAGACAAGACTGCTTTTAGCGTTGCGAGGGCTTGACCAAGTGTCAAGAAGCACGCTTGCACTGCGCAAATCCTTGCCCGAAATATCAAGGATGTCCCCAAAGAGGCCAACCGTAGCTTGCGCCCGGGGGGGGGAAGCTTCGAAGTGGGAGGCGAGAGCAGGCTCTGGGAAGGGTGACATTTTTTAGAAAGGTGTCGAGTGCATGACCATAGGCCGCAGGGTGGAGACCCGCGAACATAAAACTGAGTGTGCAAACCGCTGCTAACCCGAACCGGTGCGGCTGCAGTTGGACATCCCAGATGCCAAAATATGCCAGGACTCAGCAAACACAGCCTCCGCCGTGCCCAAAACATGCTGCATGACAGCCCGCTGACCGGTTTCGGAGATCCCGAAAAGCAGCCAAATTTGACCACATTTTTGGCTTGCCCCTGCCTTACACCCCCTTAGTACGGGTCAGCATAGCTGGGGGGTTCAAGACGAAAGCTTGGGAAAGCTTTGCAAGCAGGAAGATACTGAACTGTACCGAGAAAGGTTGAGCTCAGCATGGACCTCAAGTTCAGCAACAAGGCCCATGCAACAGAGCATTTCCCTGCTCAGTAGTAGCCTGGTGTCTGTGCCAGCCAAGGCACATCTGAGGTAGAAGGACTCTTTCATGCGTGGATTGCAACAAATGCTCTGCCCTTCTTCACACTTCCAGGGTGTGACCTCCACGCCACCTGCCAAGGAGAGGCATTGGCTGATGGCCACAATTAATGTGGTTATGGGACTAATGCAGCATCCCCCCACATGCCCAAAACCTAGATTCTGAGAAACAAGAACCTGATTCGAAAAGGGACTCATGATTTTGCGATCCTCCCGAATTCCCGAGCTTGCCAGTCCTTGTTCGCAGACAGTCTTTTCCTCCTCCTTGTGGCAGGAAACCTCTGGTCTGGCAAAGAGGCAGTGCGTTGCATATGCCTTGAGCATGCCGCGACAATGGATTACAACTACTATAATATACTTTAATGTAGAGAATACACTATAATATACGATGATCTGTTATAATATACTACATATACTATAATCTACTGTAGTGTACTGATGCAGTAGAGAAGCAGGCTTGCTCTCATCCAGTGGGCTGACATCCGTTCCACTTCCATCAGAGGTTCCATCTATTTGTGCCTTCGCCCCAGCTGCAACACCTGAGATTCACAGTGAGACCAGTGAGCTCAGCTTTTTGTTTTGTAGTGTGCATGTGCATGAATATGTGTAGATATACATATATATATATATACGTATCTATTCTACAGAGTTGATAAGTTTGTTTTGACAATTTGCATGTTCTTCATGTTCTTCGAACACATGTTAAAGGCTGCAGGGAGGTTTTCTCATCCGAGAATGGTTGCGTGCCAAGTTGGAGGCATTGACTCCTAGTAGGCAGTTGCAGCCGAGCTGCTAGCTGCACCCGTGTTGCCAACACCTTGGTTTATCTAGATGCTGTAGGCATCAACCCCCATGCTCCTTGGTCAAAGGAGCCGCCTGCCTCAGCCGTATGCTCGTCATTCAGTTCACCATGCTGCAATAGGAACTTTACGCTTCCATCTCAAAGTTGCAAGAACTCTTCTCCAGCTACTAAAAAAAGGCTTGCTCAGGAATGCCTACGTGGTCTCAAGCCGCATTAGCGTTTACTACATTTACGACCTGCCGGAGGACATGAAGCAAATCTTTCACGGAGATGTGACTTCCATGAATGCCTCACAAAGTGGCTTTTGGTTGGTACTGCGCGTTCGACAAGGACATGGTGCCGTGGCCTACAGGGCTGTCTGAAGGTTTTAGGTTTTCGGATCTGCCACCGCTGCCTTGATAGTATATTGTAGCATTGTAACATATTATAGTATACTTACCAGATAGTAGCAGATTTTCAAATAGTAGAAGATATCATAGTATATTGTAATACATTGTAGTCATCATGCCATGGGCTTATTGGCTGCGTCCTTGCAGGATGCGCTGTGCCCTGAGAGGTCTCCACCTCGCCCTGGGCATCCTCGGTATGATTTCCGTACTTGTCCACACAAGTCCCATCTGGTGGTGGGCACCATGGATCGTGCGAGAACTGTAGCTTTTTACACTGTTCGCTTGCAGTCAAGTTGCCACAGCGGCCTCCCGCCGAAGCCGCCTGCCATGAATGCAAATATCTAACGCGTGGGAAGAAGCAGCAAGTCTTGAATGCTGCGCGCCTCTTGTGTTTAGAGCCAGCATGGAGCACCTTCCACGCACGTGGTGCGGCACCTAGCGTAGGAGTGTTGCCGAAGACTGGGTGTTACATGTTCCAACCAATCTTTGCAGCCTGGATTTGCACGTACATGGTGCCGCTAGGGTGCCATGCTCGAAGTGCTTTCATAGGGCATGCGCACTAAGGCTTTCCAAGCGTCCCTCTGGTTGATGCACGGCAGCTGTTGTAGCGAAGGCGAGCCTGGTATGCTTCTGCAATACGTAACAAACCATTCATGATAGCAATGTTAATACTAGAACTACTAGGAGTATTTGTAGTTTCCATTTCATTTTCCCTTACCCCAAAAAACCCCAATATACAATAGTAGTTTCCATGTTATTTTCCATTACCCCAAAATAACACCAATAAATACCCTATGATCCCTTTTTTAAATCCCTATATAACCCCTGTAGTTTGCATTTTCTTTTCCATTATAACCCCCAAATTTCCAGTTCGTTGATACTTTACTAAAAAGTATCTCGGAGCTTTCCGTTTCTGAGTCATGTGGGGGGTTCCCAAAATTAGGGATACCTTTTAAAACCGGGATATTGGGGATATATAGGGGTATATAAGGGTATATCGGGGTTATACAAGGGTTATATGGTTTTTTTCCACCCCTTTTTCCTCCCCGCCCCAAGTCAGAAGGCACATGATATAGGAGGGTCTCCCAAAATTAGGGATACCTTTTTGGGGGTCCCCATAATGGATTTTTATATATTGGGGTCTATATTGGGTCCCTTTCTTTTGGGAAACTACCATATTGTCTCTCCTTCAGCCAGAGGGCACAGTCAGCACCAGGTACAGAGGCATTAGCTGCTCCTCAGCTGAGGATCGCATGACAAAAATTGGCGAAGATGTGGGATGCTGTTTTAGCAATATATAGGGGATATGTTGGGGGTTATATTGGGGTTATATTGAGATTACATTAGGGGATATATTGGGGTTATATATATGTTGGAGTAGGATTGGGAGGCTCATGCTGGAAGGAAGCTGTGAGCCCAAGACAGTATAGGGTTTAGGGCCTCGTATTGGACCTCTGGATAGATTGCCGTTTCAGAGCCTGGCTTTCCCCTTTCGAGCGCACACCTGCATCTTACTGGTGCTGAAGGGAGGGTGGGGTCGTGGATCCCCATAATAATCCCTATATAACCCCAATATATACCCCTTATAATTTAATGGTACCTATATTTACTCCCCACTCCCAATTAAGCACCAGTAGGGAATGTGCTTAAGCCTAAGCCATACTAATTAGCATGCGCAACGTAAGTTACAAAGCTCAGCCAGGAGGATAGCTGAACATCATTGATCAGCAGAACTCGCCTCGAAGGCTCGGGAATAAAGCCTCCCACTCGCTGCGAAATGGGAATTAGGCGAGACGACTGTTTGAAGCAAGGCAGCTTGTGCGCGCTGTGCGTTTTTTTAGCATGGGAACTCAACTTTGGCCGAGAAGCTGGGGATCAGTGAGCCAGTCCCTTGCCCAATCCAGTGGCGAGGCAGCAGCCAGTCAAGTCATCTCGCTGCGTTACTTGGAGCATCGGGTCAGCGGCCAGACTAACAGAGCTAACCCGCAGATCTGAATGAATATGAATGAATGACAGCTAGATTGTCATACCCTTCAGCTGACTGAGAATGGCCTGATATGGCATCTGCTTGGCCCGATGCAAGTCAGATGGAGAATCTGCGTTAGCAGACAAAGGCTGGGGGAGCCAAAGTTTGGCTTTGGCGAAGGCACAATGGGATTACAATAGCGTCTCACTTAACGAAGGCCAGGAAAGATGGCCATGCAGAAGCCCTGACTACTGGTGCCCCGTGCGGGAACCACATGGAATTCCGAATACTCTTCAGGTGCCCCATCTTCCAGGCAAGCAGACGACGAACATCTGTCAACTGTTACGCAAATCTCTCCAGGAACTGTGTTCATGCCCACACTTCTGGACTAACAATCTATGCTGCTTTGCCAGAGTCCCTGGCGATACGATGGGCCAAGAAGCGGCCCGCAGCCACGCCTTTTAGCTCAGGACCTGGAGGAAGCGGCCCCTCTTGCGTAAGTTTGGTCATTTCAATGACATGTAGCTGATGTTTATGAAGCAAGCTGTCTCTTCACAAGGGCTGCTCACACCTTCTCGCAGCATGAAGATGGACACAACAGAGACAGCTGCAGACCTTCTAGGGCGGATGCCCACATCAAATGCCACATCCGCATATGGCACCATGCCGCTGGAGTCCTCCAACAGTTTCAGTTATCATACTATGTTTCTTAACAGCAACCATACATGTGCGATGCTCTTCTGTCTTGCACCATGATTGCTGCGTGTGTTCTTCTCTTCTTGGAATGCCCAACCATGTTCCGTCAGCACTCATCCCCAAAGCATCCCCACACTGTCTCTAGCCATGAATGTGTCGGGAGTACCCAGCCCCACAATTGCCCCAACGTCCCTCCAGTGCCCAGCTCGTGGTGGGCATCTCATGGCAGCCCTACTTGCGAGTGCTTAGTGTGTGCATGTTCCCTCCGTACCCTGACCACAGAGTGTTCCACAATGCGGGACCAAGCATCAAGGTATGCCAAATCAACTGCTACGAGTAGGGTGGGGATGCTCGAATTATGAGTCTTTTCCAGCATCCCATCTTCTGTTCAAGAGGAAGTGGATGCCAGTACAAAGGCCACTGGATTCACTGAGTGTTCCCAATGTGTCTGCAACGCCATTTCCCCGCCATGTTAATGTCCTGCTGCAGCATGGCCGCGACGCGAAAATGGTCCGGGAATCCAACAGGCGGATGATAGGCCTAGGCCGGACACGTATACAGTAAGAACATGTAACAACCTCACGTTTACATGTTTGGCTTGGGCACTGCCAGCAAGTTGATGACTGCGTGAATTCCCACTGAATCGTCCAACAGTGCTCCACATTACTACATCTTCCACCTCCTAGTGCTACGGCACGCATTGGTACTGCGCTTCTTCCTGTTACTCATCTTTCTTCTGCTTGCGCTGCAGCGTTCACCCAGATCAGCAACTGTCTAAACTCCTAGTATCCCCCTTGATAATCCCTAGAGTAGTCTCCTGTATACTCCACTATATCACCCCCAGACTGTAGCTCACAAAGCCCCTAAACCCTAAACCCTAAATAGTAGTCTCCATTTTCTTTTCCATTCTCCCTATATAACCCCCCTAAACCCTGAACAGTAGTCTAGTATCACTACCACTTCACGAGTGGCGCATCAGGGGAGTTCTTGGATGTCCAGCTGGGCCACCAACTGGGGGCGGAACAGGCTGAGGCATGACCTGGCGTGCACAAAAGGCGGGGGAATGGGGTCCTGATGAAATCTAATGGTAAACGGTTAACTATTAGCTACTATATTAGGGCATACATGCTGATTGCTGGGGTTCCCTATCAGGACTTTCCCTGCTTGATGTGAGCTCGCGCCAAATTCTTATTCCCAGAAGCGGCCGCATCTCAGTTGGGTTTCCCTTATCGGTAAACAGCATTTGTGAGGGGTATCGGTGTTGGGTTTCCCCTATCGGTAAGCAGGGTTTGCGTGAAATTATGAACCATGGCTGCCCGAAGACTAATTCCTTTCATGGAGATTAACGGTTGTGGCTCATGTGCTAGCTACTGATACTACAATACTGCTTTGTAGCTACGGGACTTCTACCAACAGTCTTTCTAGCTAGGATTGACATGACTCTGCGATCAGACTTTAGCAGTTTAGCTGCGAAAACAATGTTCTCCCGTTCTAGCCCACGAATATAAGGGCTCATGCGCCCGAGCCTCTAGAAGATACCTACGAGCCTCTAGAAGATACCTATTGCATCCATTTCTCCCAGCAATAAACGAAACATAGCACCCAAGAAACTCCATAGATTAGAACACCCCAAAACCCCCAAAAACAGGCCGCGATAGCTAAACCCCCCTCCCCCTTGAAGCGATCCATTCGTCTTAAGCAGGCTCCATGCTTGGCCTGAAGGAGTTGTCTCAGCGGCTGGCTATCCGCGCACACCAGGATTTTGGACTGTGCCTTCTGAGGGCTGTCTCGAAAGTGCTGGCTCTGCAAAACGTGTAAAATGTTGGAGGCCAAAAGGCTCATCTGCTTCCAGGGATCTGCTGAGATGCTTTCACATCTTTGGGAGGCTCGCAATCTTCTGCATTCCAATTGCACGCAGAGCCCACGCCTGGAAGTTTTTGAAGATGAAGGTCAGGACCCAGAAGTTCAGGTTTGAGGCAGCAATCTGAGTTGTCAGGACTCTGGTGACTTTGCTTCTGGCGTCTTTCCAGCAACCTGCGTTCTATTGCCTGGGCAGCCTCAGGCTTTTTCCTTGCTTCATCTTACCCTGGCCCAAGGGGACACATGAGCGTCTTTTAACCAACCAACCAACCAACCAACCTGTTTGCGTGCTTCCCGACAGAGCACATACTTATCAGCGAAATCTGAGGCTCTGACGTGTGCAAACGTCTGACCAGCATGGTTGACCTTCTGCAACCTGAGCTTTTCACCCCATGCACGCAAGGTGCTGCCGCGTGTCTAGCTGTTCCAATCGCACAGCGAGCCGCACAGCTGGTGGAGCTTTTGCAGCGAGTCTCTTGAAGAGCGCGGCTGCCTGCTTTGCTCTAGACATCGGGGTAAGCTACTCTTTGAAGCAGCATGAATGCTCCCGCCTCTGCATCGAATGTGCGGCTAAGACAAAGCCTCAGGAACCCAGAGACAGTGCCTGCGTGCGCGGAAACATCCAGCTAGATGACATGACATGTTCATACTCACTCAATGGCCAAATGCCTGCTGCAGCTGCACGCATCTTAAGACGGCTTCCGATGCTATGACTTCTTAAAGTGCATGCCTCTTGGCAAAAGCTCGCGCGAGGTTCAGCAAAATGCCCCCTTGGCATGTGGGCAGCCTCCAATGCAACCCAGCGGCAAATGCAAAAGCGTGTCCCCTCTCCGGATGTGGACCTCATCCACCTGCGCTTTAGGGCACCGAGACATCGGCCCAAATGGAACCCCGGATACCCCGGAAAAAAGTGCCACTCAAGTATGAGCATTCCTGGCAAAGGTCCAACAAGAACACCACATCTGCATGGGGACTGCCACATGAAATCCTTCCCCCTACAAGTGCGGAGTGGCTGCAGACAGCACCGTTGACCAAAGCTACCTACAGTAGTTTCCGGACCTAGGAAGAGGACACCTCCTCACAGACTGGCGCCTCGATGCCATCATCAGTGCCTGGAGGAAAGGTCTCAACGACGAAGCGCGCAAGACCTGGAAGCGCTAGGTCGGCATGCTGGGATGGCCAATTGCACTGCTATGAATGCACTTCCGGAGAGGAAGGCTTTGAGGAGCTCTGGACAGGTAGCTGAGACATCCTCACAACAAATAATGAGGCAAACTTGTGCATTTGTGTTTGTATATCCTTGCATCCTAAGCCACGACCAAAGCCATGCACTGGGCAGCCCGGCTGTGATGATTGAAGGCTATAGCATGCCAAAGGATGGAGTGCCCAGAAGCCTTGCAGGGGCAGCTTGAGGGATCATCCCCAGAGAAAAGGACTCAGCATCATTGGGTGACTCGGGCTGTGGCATCCCGAGATCTCCCGGTGCATGCACCCCTGTCAATAGATGAAACTTGAGGGGCAAGCTGAGGCTAATGAAAGCCCGCAATAGCCAGCCAGGTCTCTATTCAGCACTTCACCAGTACCACGCGAGGGCATGCAGTGAGCACTGCAGCGCTGCCGAAGGCCCAGGGAGGTTTGATGCAACCACCCATGCCACCCTCTGCCCCTTTGCTACAGGAGACTACACTCAAGCCCAGCTCCGCTGGCTGCCCTGATCAAGCAAGTGTGTCAACTTAACTCTGCTTCCCAACGCTGAGGCAGAAGATCAGTTTCCAATCCAAATATCAAGGTGAAACTCTAAAACATCAATGGACGACACGTTCCACAAGAAGAACATGTGAGCTTAGCGCAGAAGACCTCCAGGCAAGATCTGTATATGTCTGCATCAAGAACCAGCGAGCAGAAACTCAAGCTTCAAATCTTGAAAGAAATTATCTGTACTGAGGGGAAAACTAAACGTCGCCAGACAACAGTACCAACATTTGCGTGCTTAGAGCCTCCGCACGAAAGCTTTCACAATCTCGAGGTCGCCCGTGTGGACCTTGAGCGCAGGCTGTCCAGCCCAGGGCTCCTTGAGCCCCTGAAACAGTTGAGCGCTAAGTCCGGGTAATCTATCCTTAGGGGATTCGGGGCATGAAGCTGCTTAGCAGAGCTCATGCTCTGCTGGCGTGCATGGCGCGCGGGGTTCTGAAGCACAGAGTCACCAGCCGCATGCCAGAGCTGCGATGCATCCATCTTCTGCGGCTGCTCCTGCGACCATGAATGCAGGCGTTGTTTTGGGCCACGGGGAGGCTTTGCGAACTTAGGGCCTCCTCTAAAGTCTCGATGACATCCTTGGAAGGCAGGGACACCTGCCAAGTGCTGACATCGCATGATGAAAAGAAGGCAAGCAAAAGAGAACTTGCCAGACATATACCTAAACCCTAAACCCTATCAACTCGATTATAGTAGTTCCCATTCTATTGTTCAATTTGTCCATTATCCCAAGATGACCCCAATAGTGAGGCTGGGCGAGTCAGTGGCTGATCCAGGAAGCAAGTCTTCCCTCAAAGCCGTACACATGGGGGATTGTCAAAATTATGGTCCCTTTTTGGGTCCCCTAAATTAGGCCCCGTATTAGGCCCCTTATGATAATAGGGACCCAAAAAGGGACCATAATTTTGATTATCCCCCACATTCCCGACAAGGCCTAGCAACACATTTTATGAAGCCACTTGGCTGCAGCCCGCTTCAGACTGAACTAAAGTTGTAATATACTATAGTAGTTTTCATTTTATTTTCCATTATCCCAATATAACCCCAATATACTATAGTAGTTTCCATTTCATTTTCCATTATCCCATTACAACCCCAATATACTATAGTAGTTTCCATTTTATTTTCCATTATCCCATTATAACCCCAATATATAAAGAGCCATGAATTTCTGTTTGATGGTTCGTTGTCCTGACTCCGGCTTCAAGTCCTGAAAGAAGTCCAAATGGGAGTTTCCCAAAATTAGGGGTACCCTTTTGGGGGTCCCCATAATGAGGACTATGGTATTTTGGGGTCTATATTGGGGTCCCCCTATTTTGGGAAACTACCAAATCCCCGTGTTTGAGTTAGAGACTAGAAAAGCTCTTCAACGAATGACACGAGCACTGAGTGCCAGCCTGTTGCTGATCCACCTTCGACCTGGGCTTGCTGAGGCAGCTGCACAATGTACCATGAAGCTGCATTCCGTAGATCTTGAGGTGTCCTATGAACCACAACATGTCACTAGCAGTTCATGGAGCTCTGCGTGCCAAGGACTGGATTGACTCGGCGCCAGGCAGCGCAGTGGCCAAAGCACATTCAGCAGATGGTCCTGGCCCAATGACCGCCATCAACCACAAAAGCCCAATAGTTTTCCACGGGCACACTCAACAAGAACATGCTAATATCCTGAAGGGGCCCCAACCGCTGTGGCCCTATGGAGAGACGGGAAAGATGCACACTTTGATGCGAGACAAAAATTTGCTCACAGAGACATGTTTACTACTCGTCCTCCACCCTGAAGGAGCTCAGCAGGCACCTTGCCGCATCTGGAACGGTCTCAGAGACACGCTTGCTCCAGACGTGCGCGAAGCGAGGGTTCATTTTCTGCCTCCACCTGCAGCTCCGTCAGGGCTTTCTGTTTGGTGTCCTGATGCAGCTTGGCTCCATACGTGTTTGAGCATCTGGATGCCCTACAGATCCACGGGACCGGCTCAAGATTTCAAATTAGTCCTGCAGCAAGAGCCCCCGGAATTTCTCTTCAGAGTCGCTTGATCGCAGCTCAGTGGCCTCCCGGGCAGTGCTCACATGAACTGCAGATGGTCTTTCCGGGTCATGCTGCGCAGCCACCATTTGCAGGGACAAGCGGCACCATCCAAACCCACTGCGCACCAGCATGCTTGCTGCGGACTACCATACTGTATTTACTACGGCGGCCGTTGATCGCAGCAGAAACACACATGCAAGCGCAGTTGCGGCTCCTGTGGCAGCAATGGTGGTAGTGGCAGCGAAGGCGGTGGTAGTAGCAGCAGTGGTAGCCGCAGTGGCAGTGATATAATGCTTGTGGTAGTTCTGATAGGAAAGCAAAACTACTAAACGCCGGATGTTCTTGTTCGAGAATGCTCCAAATATGTCAGTTTGGGGGCAGACCAACCAGCACAAAGACCCTGTCAGCCTTGTCAAGCAGCGCCTCCACAAGAGGCTTCTCGGTCGTCATCTTTGCAGCTACCTCAGATGGCGCTACGTGCCATTGCCCCGAACTTCATGGCCTCCACAAGTTCTGCAGACTATAAGCGCTAAAGGAACCTGGATTGCGTCTTGAAACCAACCATAAACCTGTCATCACTGCTTCCAAGGTGACGCCTAGATCGGCGCGCTCCACGCATGCGCAGCTGCAAGCCTGAGGTGAGTACCATACTGTCCCATTTCAGTGCCAGAGGCTGGCAAAGCACAGATAAGAGACAATTCAAGGTGAAGGCTTGGGAAGACCAGGACAGACCGACAACGCCAAGCCGCATGGGCAGCTTCTTCAGCTTGCTTCAGTGCCATGAAGGTGTCAAGGAGGGCCTTGTACAAGTCTCGGCACAGGCTGGCTCTTTTCGCACCAGGAGCAGCAAGCATCTGCACCTGCCTACCTCACTGACCCAATGACTTCAACGCGCTGCCAGTTTTGGGGGGAGGCTTGTGTAGTTTCGGCCATGCCCCACATGACCCGAAAGCTTCGACACACCATTCAGTGAGACAGTTCTTGAATGCCTCCAGCGCCTCACACAGCGCACCAATGTTGCCTGGTCAAGGAATCGGCTTCTATGAGCGAGTCTGATCTAAACAAATGGGCTGTTACGGGTTTTTGCTCTTGCAGACTATGACTATGGTGTCCTGCGCAGGCATCTCAAAGCTAAAACGCTACGGCGGGATTCACGTCATGCAAGCCTCAGATTGTACATTGCGCTTCCGGCCTCCCTCTTGCGCAGTGATCTGAGAGCGGCCCTTCTGCATGGCCTGTGCAAAAACAGAGAGACTTCGGGCAGTGCTGGTAGATTCCAGGTGCCAGAGATCACGTCTCGCCTCCTCCCAGGAGTCCATGGACGCCACCAGGGCGCGGGCTTGCTGGAGCTCCTACTTCAAACATATCAAGACGTGGGTTGAAAGCGGGCTGTCAGCGTTTCTGGCACGCTTGGCGCCGGCAATGTCTGGACTCCTTCGCTGGCCACTCTGCATGGGCGCTGACAGCCTCGCCTTGGGGTGCCACGGTTTTTGACATGTCCCGCTGCAGTCTCTACAGCTGCTCATTCCAAAATCTCTTTCAAAAGAAAATATGGTGCATGGCCAGCCTTGTGCAAGATTGCTCCTACCGCTTCTCAGTTCTGGCAAGTTGCTGGAAAGGATGCTGGCCTCCACCTGCTCACGAGGCTCTTTCCACGACAACCGCTCGGGAACGCCAAACAGCCCATCACGCCACGACAGCAGAAGCAGCCCACCCCAACACTTCTTATGTCTTTGGGAATTCTCGATCCACATGTCCGCACCTGCAGCAGGCCCTCGATCCGCCCAGCATCCTCGCAGAAGCTGCGGAGGTCGACCGCTGACTGCACCGTCTTCCTCGGACTCACTCGCTGCTGGACACATCTGGTAACCTGTATCCTGGAGAGCTGCCCAAGCCACTCCCTCTCGCGCAGCGACCACTGCAAGAAAGAAAGCCCCTCTTCTCCCCTCTATCGTCGGCAAAGGCAAACAGCACTGTCGAGATCTCAAGCCCATTTTGAGCTGAAAGTCTCTTGCAGCTGCTGCGCCGAAATTCGCAGCGCAGCAACCTGCATCTACTATCCAGCATGCCCACAACATCTGTGCAGCTAATTCAAGAGCAACAAAATGGGAACAAGCTTGCCCGAGGAAGGACCGTGATCGGGTTGTATGATATTACAAAGACTCAGTGCCTCCGTTTCGTGCTGCCGCAGCTTGGTCAGAGCCTCACGCTCCTGTGTGGAGTGCTGCTGCAGCTGAGCAATCAGTGGAACGGCTGAAGCGGCAGTGCACGTGTGTCGTTCGGATAAACACTGCTGTTAAAGATTGCCCCTTCCCTAACACATGCACGTGGTCCTCATTGGTCAGGGGATCTGCAATGAAGGCGGTAGAGTCCTCTGAAACAAGCTTTCAGCGGATCACGCGCAACTACTACCATACACGAACACTTGCAAGGCGCTTTTGTAGTTTGGCTGTTCAACATATTGCTGAGTTAACTGACCTCGCTAAATTCTGGCTGACTCAGAAAGGTGAGCAGCAAAAGACAATTTGGAACCCTGAGAGTAATTTCACTGCCGCCACCTACATTCTTACATTGAGAAATGCCGGTGGCCATTCCAAGCCTGCCCCATAGTCTAGTCCCTGTCCTACCTCCAGCCAAAATTATAATATACTATAGTAGTTTCCATTTTATTTTCCGTTATCCCAATATAACCCCAATATACTGTAGTAGTTTCCATTTTATTTTGCATTATCCAAAGAAATATCAACCCTAAACTTGCTTCGAGCTCTCAGAAGCCCAGTGAGGCCCCGGAGGTCCAGATCTTGAGCTGGAGTCTGCTTGTCTTCAGCCTGCCAGGTGAATAGTGTTTTTTTTGGGGTGGTTAAACCGTCAGAATATTTTCCTTATATAAGATACTATACCGCAAAAGGAGGGGTACCATAGTATCCCCAAATAAAATACTACTCAGGTGAGATGTGTCTCAAAAGAAGAGCTTGCAGCATTATGTCAGGATGCCTTGCTACAAACAGGGTTTCAGATACTTCGGGTAAGGGGAACCATGTTTTGAGACCAAGCCCTTGGGCAGGAGATGCGCGCGGCTGGCTTTTGACGTGCATCTCCGGCATCTAGGACTCATGAGCACAGGGATTGTGCTATTGAGTTGCTCTGAGCATCCTACAGTTGCCGACTGCTAGTTAGTTGTGGGACTGCCCCTCCTCTTCTCTCAATTGCTACTCTTTTCTTCTGCCTGTAGCGGCACCGAACGATTGCATGACCTTCATGATATACGGACCCTTCTGCTCACCTACAGCTTGATGGCCGCCCGGAAACTGAACACGCAAGATGTTTGGTCACAAAGCCCCTGCCTTCCTTCACAAGCAACAGCTCAAGCGACACAAAAAAAGGCCTGCTCTGCTTCAGCAAGCTTTTCCGGTGGAGCCGTTGTCGCATCCTCCTCCTGCTGAACCTCCGCTGAGCATGCAGCTTGCGTGGGGTCCTCCTGCACAGGCTCCTCCTGCAGAGACAATGAATTTAAAGCGAGCCATGCGGAATTCCAGATCTTCCGGTCGTTGGCTACAGTCAGCAGTTGCCGGAGTGCGAATAGCAAGGCCTTGTCCTTGTCGTTGGACTCGTTCGCCACTTTGTCTGCTTTCGCCTTCGCCGACTTGCTTTTCTTGGTCATGGCTCTTTTTGGCGAGACCAGCTCTAACTGCAATAGATGTGGAACTCAGTTGCTTCTCCATGGTAAGATGTCTTGCTGGCATTGGCATGCTGTCAAGGCTGCACAAAATGAGGATTTTCTGCAGAGCAAGCGCTCGGCTCAACGGGCCATTCGTGGCCTTCGCATCTCATGGTCTTCTGGGTCTGCCTCTTGCTTGGCTCTAGAGCACTGCTTAAGCAGCTGGCAGGTGTGATTTGATTGGAGGCATGTGTAGGATTGCGTCAGATTGCAGAAGGACTTGGAACAACTCAGAGAGTGGCGCGCATTTTTCATGAGAGGCCGGTTGGGGCTATGAGCGGTCTATGTGTCGGGGTAGCCTTGCAGCGAACGTCCAGCGCTTTCTCATGCAAATCTGAATGTGTAAGTCATGTCCTGAGCAGCAATCCATGCTTAAGTTCCTGACTAGAAGTCCTTTCTAAAGTCACAAAGACTGCTTTCGGTTGCAGGGACAATTAACACCCTTCAAACATGGCGAGAAAGCACTCACTGATCGCTTGCAAGCAAAAGATGCGCATGGAATACTGCTGTACCGCTATGGCAGCTGATTCCACAGGGGTTGTCGTATCCCATGCGCAGCCAAAGCTACGAAGCACATCTGCCAAGGCGTCTCAGTGCTCGTGCTGCACAAAATCGTAGACACCTGGCCACACCGGGGTCGCTTTAGCAGATCGCTTTGTAGCTGCACGGCAGATTCAGTGTAAGTTAAGCTCTCATACAACCACGCGATGTACAACCACGTGCAGCCGTGCTCTAAAGCGCTTCAGGGACCCTTCCGTGCATTTTCTGAGCTGGAGCTATACAAAAAGTCTCAGCAATGACCTCATTGAACCTTGCTTGCCGACAATAGTTCGCGTCAGCATGTTGCTGCTTCCATGACACACACACACACACGAGCACACACAAAAATGTTTGTGGCATTCGGCAGGAAAGCAAGGGAGCCCACTGCCCAATATTTCTTCTGGCGGCCTTGCGTGGGAGTTGCCACTCTTCTGGCTGTGTGATTGCTAGTTCGTGCACTCGCCTGCGCTTTGTTGCTCTGGAAGTTTGGCAGGAATGCCTGACAACACCTGGTTGGGGCGCCTGTCGGCAAGCTCGCTGGTATTCTGCCAGAGAGCCATGACAAATCTTAAAGAAAGGAGCTGCAACGACCCTTTCCCATAAGAACGAAGCAAATTATCAGGACTTGACATGCCAAGGGCAGAGAAAGCCAAGCCTGTTTGCTTGAGTGCTGCTTGCGAGCATTGCTATTCTGAGCATGCCACCTGACTGGACTGCTTTTGTTTGAGGTCGGGCTATGTATGCATGGAGTCACGACCCAAAGCATCACATTACATCTCTGCAGCCCAAAGAAAGTAACCCCTAAAATCCCCGCAGTTTCCATTATCCCAATATTGTCCCAATAAGCCAATAAGCAGATCAGCCTCGGTGTTGGAGGCATCAGGCATCCTGCCATTTGGCAATGCAGTTGGAGCTGCTGACCTTGAAAAACCAGTAATCAAGGTGGCCAAACATCAGGAAACCGAGAATAGCTTGGTATGCCAGCATGCTGCAAGGCACGAAGGCACGAAGGCACTGAGCAGGCACCCTTGCTCTTCCCCCGTTTCCCTTACGAGCTCTTACACTGAAAGTCAATCCAATTCATTCCAGGCGGCAACTGAAAATCTGTCGTCACCGATGTCCAGATCGACCTCCCATATTTGCAACCGTGAGTTGAAAAGGTGCTAGCGTGTGGCGGGTGCCGGCATGTCGCAGAACGGCAGCGGGACACATGCAAACTTCGGCCGTGACATGCTCCAACGTCCCACCTCGTCCCCATAGCGGAAGCGGACCATGTCACCCACCTGTCTTTCAGGGTGGCCAAGCGTTTCCCCCAGGCCCCGTCCCCTCTCTCTCAGCCCCGGAAGGCTCTCACTTTCCTAAAGTGGTTCCCACACGATGCCTTGCATGGCTTCCTACATTGCAGGAAAGCCCCCCTGCTGCTTCACAGGGGCTGCTTGGACGCAAAGGATTCGAATTCGCTAAGCTTGTGTGAAACCATAGGACAAGCCCTCTACTTATGGAACAGAGCCTGGAAGTGGTCCCAAATCAGGGCTTGACTTCCAAGCAACCTCTCAACATCAAAGTAGAACTCGGTAAGATGCATCTGATCATTGAGTGGGGGCGGGCAGGTGAAGTTCATTGAGTAGCCAAGCACCTCCTTCGTCACGTACCCGCCAGGGGGAACCACAAGCAAGTAGTCGACCCCTGTGACCAGGTTTTGCCTGTGATTCCATGACTTCTGCTGAAAGATGGTACCCCGGCGAAGGGCAATCTGCAAAGTTTCTGAAGACAAGGACCTCAGGGTGATTTTGAGGTTGTCGACACCAAAGCCGTCAGCGACAACATCCTCCAAGAAAACAAGGCCTGCACGAAGTGCAGCAAGCAAATCCTCACCAATCCGTGGTGCAGGGCGCTCTTCTGCTTTCTGGAAGCCGAAATATGTCGGGGGTTTCAGTTCTGTGCCTGAGACCAGCCAGCTGAGGTGAGCCATCAGCTGACCACTTGCCACTCCGGGGGATTGCTGCCCAGAGTCATACTCCTCTATTGCTTGCTGCGTCAAAGCCTGCATCTGCCGCTGTTCTGTCGCCCAAGCGGCCGCCCATTCCTCCTGCTTCCGGTAGACATCGCCCCGGACCTGTGCACTCGGCACCACGCCTTCCCATAGCATGAAGCCCAGCAGCTTGGGGCTCTGCCGTGGATCTGCACCAAAAGCACTCAGAAAGGCTCGAGGCAGTGGGAGGCCTTGTTGACCATCCTCCAGCTCACAGCCCCAGTCTAAGAGCATGTCTTCAAGCTTCTCGCAAAGTTTCTGGTGCTCCTCGGCCGAGAGCTGGAAATTCTTGCTTCCTTTCCTGCCATTCATGGTCCATGTACCGCCTGTCTCGACCAGTTTGTTGGGATTTGCTCGAAGGAAGAGTTCCAAGGCCTTGGGGCCATCGGCACCCGGTCGCCACTGTCGAGGATGACATGCCAAGGCTGGTGCGGGCGGTGCTTCCTCGCCAGGCCTCAGCTCAGCCGCACGCTCCTCCAGGTAGTCCTGCACTAAGTAGGTATGTTATCAACTTTTCATCGCCCCTCTGAGCAACTAGATACTATTACCCAACTCTAGCTTAGGTTTTTATCTGTGGTGTCCCCGAAATACTGGCAATTACATGCAATTACCATTATTTGGGAAATATGGTGTGATTCAAGATTTTCCCCAAATTTACTGCAGGTCCTGCATCTCGAAGTGCTCGGCCACGCGTTGCGCGATGCGCTGGCGCTCAGCTGCGGCTCTGGCGAGCGCTCTCGAGGCATCCTCGGCCTTGTTCCTAAGGCGCGCCACCGTGGAATCTGCCAGGCCACAGTTCTCGAGCTCGATGCTGCAGCCACGGTCCAGTGGGAAGGATTTCAGCAGCTCTGCCCCCAGAAGTGCAGCAGAGGAACAGCCAGAAAGATTGATGAAGCAGAGTCTGCAAGGCGTATCTTGCATGAACGCAATGATCTCCCTGATACCGTGTGGTGTGATCTGCGCTTCGCCAAGCACTAGCTCCTCGCAGCCCCCCTCTGCTACTGCCTCCAGAATCTCGCGCAGATCTTCATCAAAGGCAGATGTGGCGTGGTAGAGTGCTGGGTAGCTGGAGAAGTCTGCCACTCCGTCTGGCCCCGAACCGCCCTTTCTTGTCAGCTCCACGCGTTGCCGGAACTTTGCATGCTGCAGCTTCGTCCTGGGCGGATCTCCAAAGGTAGGTCCCGCCACGAAATCGAGGCCAAACGGACCGGCATCGCCATTCTTGCCAAACTGCTCGATCTCCAGCTGAGAAATGAGCTCCTGTGTCATGAGCCTCCGGTCCACGAATGTCTCTTCGGGAAGCAGGTGCTCGAAAATCTCCTGCCTTGTCTCCACGTCGGCCCCATAGATGACCTCAGAGTTTCCTAGGTTACTCCTTACCTATGCCATCCTCGAAAAGGCAAACCACAAAAATCTAAGACATCCCCAAGATCTGTAGAACTCCCACCTCCGTCTTCACACGCTCCTCCGGACTTACCTGTTGGCTGTCTAGGCTGCGCAAGCGCGGCAGGCGATGTAGAACTTGCGCACGGTACTGCGGAAGCTGAGACAGGGGATTTGGGTGCATGTACAACTCACTCAGAAAGTTGAAGTCTGCAAGCTGGTCCACCTCCTTCATCTGCGAGATCCGATTCTCCGATGCCCGCAACTTGCGCAGACGAGGAATGTCCTTCGCATGCAGCGCTTCGATGGTTGTGATGTTGTTGTGACGTACATCAAGGCTGTGAAGCTTGCCCAGAGTCTGGACGCCTTCCAAGCCGTTTAGCTTGTTCTGTGCCATGCACAGTGTGCGCAGCTCCAAGTTGTCCAGGTTCTGCAGTTGGAGGATGAGATTCTCCGAGAGGTCCAGCATTCGCAGCTCCTTGTTGCCTTTAAGCCCATTGCCGATGTAACTGATGTAGTTGCCTCGCAAATTGAGCTCCCTCAAAAACCTGTGAACATTCCAATCCCCCAGCTCTGCAAGCATGTTGTAAGACATGTCACAGGTCTCCAGCCCATCAGGAGCTGTGAAATTCTGACTTCTAATCAGCAGGTTATGGCTGGCATTCAAGTGAAGTAGATGTCTGAGAGCACCAACTGGCTCCAAGCCCCTGAGGCGATTTCGCGACACGTTGAGAAATTGCAGCTGCTCCCACTGTCGGACCTTCACAAGGGAGGTGAGGTCCATACCCATGAGATCGCACCGTACATAGGCATGCTGGCGGGTTCCACTGTCCCCGAGCTGCGACAAGCCCTCACGAATCTGATCCTCAGTGACCGGCACGGGATCATCTCTGACCGTCAGTGTCTCGTGCGGCAACCAGAGCTCCATTTCACCTTCCACTGGTGCCGCAGTCCAAGTCGGCTTCTCCTCTCCAGTAGGCTGTGCCACCGTAGGTGGAACAAGCTGCCACTGCAAACCATAGTATGTGTTCGCCGCACTAAGCGCTTCATCCACAACCAACTGTACAGTTTCTGGGAAGAAAGCGGAGGACTCTAGGTATCCCCAGCCACCGTATCTTTGTACGAAAGCTTCAGCTTCTTCAGGCTGCACCATGGGCACCAGGTCACCAGCCACCTTGGAGCGCTCGCGCAGGTCGGTTGCCAAAGACACGAGGATCCAAGGCGTCTCACACTGCATCTCCCAAAGCATCGGCAACCACTTCTTCCGTATGCTGGTCATGGACTCCAGCCTGTCTGGACGGAAGCAAAGCAGGAGAGCATGTGAAGCATAGATGGCGGCGCGAAGCATTTTCTCGAACCTAGGGCTGGCTGCACCATCCGTGAAACGAACCCGACACAACTCCCCCTCCAACTCCACCATTGCCACCATACTTTCCAAGTTTGGCAGATCGTCAAAGGGCACGGAGTCCTCAGCAAAGTCCTTGCTCTTGGTGGTTCCACCACTGGCAACGCTAGCGATTTGCTTATAGCATTGCAGAAAAGCGGACTGCCCGATCCCGGACTCCCCGAGCATGCACACGTGCAAGCATCGGTCTGGCTGCATGGCGCCAAAGGCAAAACACCACTCAGCAGTTTCAAATCTCTAGGCCTTCTGTGCTTCTGTGCGGGGCCATGTGTCTGTGGGCTCGGTTCAAGCATGTGACGGCATAGCTGTTGTCATCTCACATTATCGGAACTTTCGGGCTGCGAGGCGGTTGCAATCCATGAATGCAAGGGTATCCACGGCATACGAGGAGGGCGAGAAGAAGAGGGGCAAAGCAAGAAACAGAGGGTGTGTGAGTGAGCACCCAGAAAGCACGAAAAGGGGAAGCGACAGAGATCACAAGAAAGGATAAGCAATGTGAGGGGAGAGGACGAAGCAGTGCTTCAGGCAACTTTGACAACTCATCCCCTCACCTGAACTGGTGCCGGCTGCTCGTCTCCTCAGAAAAACTGTGAGAAGCGCAGCCTTGTCTGCCATCAAGTGCAAAACACGACCATGCAGAACTGAGCTAAATAGCCCAAACCTCTTAGTGCCCATCCGTTGGCTAGGACAATGCCTGGGCCGACAGCAATGACCTGACAGAAGCTCCCAGGGTCCGCAAGCTCCAGGGCAAGACATACGCTCTAATTTTTCGGCTTATGGAACCCACTCCCTTTCCACTCTGAGCTCCTTGAAAATGAGCGGAAGGTCCACAAAGGCCCATTGCACAACCCCCGCATACCTCCGCCACTATCCGCCAACCTTGGGGGGCG
>CAJNIZ010047138.1:0-15516 GCA_905231905.1 Symbiodinium pilosum | reverse complement strand
ACTGGGATTACTATGGGTTATATTATATATATTGGCGGCGTTGCAAGGTTGCACATCTGGGCTGCCTTTGTACTTCAGCAGGACATCGTCTTCTCTGACCTTCACTTGCAAGGTTACAAAGCACTGGGATCACAAATCTGCTGGAGTGTGATTTCCAGTGGTAAGGCAACAACCAGGATATGATCATCCCCACTGCATTCAATGGTCTCGGATGCCCCATACCTCAGAGACAAGCGCTTTTTTGCGATAGAGTCCTTGAGCTGCACAGCACTGGCGCCCTTGGATCATGAAATGCTGAGGCTTTGAGGCTTCAGCTTGCTGTACAAGACCTGAGGCCGGGAGATATTTGCACTGCTCCTGTACACCATATTATACGGGTACACCTTATTGATATTGCATTCTCGCCTCCCTGCCTTTCCTTGCCACTTATCCCAGCAACAAGTGGCACCTTCTCGCCGACTTCAACCGTCATGGGCACCATCACGCCCGTCTCTGCAATGGCCTGCACGCGCTGCGAAAGCATAGCAGAGAGACAGCGCACCTGACCCTCTGTCTGCGCCTCCCCGGGGCCCACCGCCACCACCTCGCCCTCCTGGTACAGCTTATGCGCACTGCTTCCAGAACAATACGTGACCTGACTTTGCCGTACCTCCTTGCCTGGTAAACTCGTGTGCTATAGAATGATGGCATCAACTTGAGTAGTTACACTGAGCCCCGCATAGACTGTCCAAATCTCCATGATTCCAGGCACACACCCCGCATTCGTGAACGGTCCTTGGGCTTTTCGCTCTTGGGCAGCAGCAGGCCCCCCTGCTAGACTTGGCAAAGCCATGGAAAGCTGCTGATCAAGCTCCCTCGTCCAACAAATGTGGGTCTCCAATGCGAAGTTAAAGATGATAATCGGCTTGCCTTTGTCATCTCCTCTGGCTGAGCAGACTTCAACAACACGAACTTGCCCAATGGCTCCACCGTGCCATCAACCTCGCAGCTTTACGTGCAACTCGCAATTTTGGCAGGAACATGCTGCCACAGGATGGCATGAGCCTGAGAAATGCAGCTGCTGAGTCAGCTTGAACCTGCTTGACCCGGCAAGCCTTGAGGGACGCTGCACGGCGGCAGATGTGTGCACCTGGCCACCATTGCGAGTTGAAAATGCTGGGGTGCCAGAAAGAAAGGCTTCTGTATTCGCAGACACATCTCACCATGCCCAGCTTGCTGCTACCCTGCCTACGTGGCCTCTGGACGTTCCAGTCCGGCCTCACCGCGCAAGAAAAAGTTCTTTCACCCGGGCGAGGAGCTCAAGGCGGGGTTGCAGCATGATGCAGCGCACGCAAAAGTTTGCGCGAAGGTCTGGATGAAAACGCATTGCCCCGGCGCCTGCCGCTGGGCTACCAATGAATGTTAGTGATCGAAGCACGAGGCCTAGGCAGCGCGGAGTGTAAACATTGTATACACATGCATACACGCATGGCTTTAAAGTTGCAGGAGCAGAAGTGTGTTCCTTCGTAGCTAGAACTGCAACTGCCTACCAGGAAAAAGCAGCTTTCCTGGATAGCCGGTCAATGCAGCCGAGGAGATCACCACTGAGGAGCAAAACCGCAAGCAGCCTGCCAACGGATAATGCGCAGATATGATGAGGAAGGAGCACAACCCATGCAGCACTGCTCGAATAGATAAATGCTCAAAGGAGTTATGAAGAGCGCAATGGCAAAAGCCTGCGCACAAACAGCCGTCTGTTTTGGAAATGGATCTCTGCAAAGCCCGCCGGTCATCCTTCGCATGGCCTCCTCTCCGAGCGAGCCGAACCAGCTGGCATGGCGTCGGGTGTCTGAACACCAGAGTTCTTTGGTGTGGGCTTCAAAGGGCTTTGTAGAATGTGAGTCCAGCCGGTGGAGTCAGCGTTTGTGGATTGTGGGGGGTTATCTTGATTCCTTGCCAGTCAAGCTTTGTGAGGCTGCATGCGAGTGCACTCACACCTGGCTACGGAACAGCGGCGAAAACATCACAACAGACATGCAGGTCGATGCTTGTAGTTTGCAGTAGACTCCTTTATGTGGATGCGTCACCTTTGGCGAGGGATCCAAGCCAGTCGCCCAGCGGCTCTAAACCTTTTTGGGCATGGCATTCATGATTCCTCATTACGGTGAGGTACGTACAATGAGGCAGGCTCATGCGTTCAAGAAAGGAAGGGCCTCTGGGAAGGATCTGGCTCTGCAATACTGGATCTGAGCTCCGTGGCTTCCCATTCTGGGTGGAACCAACGATTTCCAGACCAAAAGCTATCTGCTAATCTGCAGAGACCGAATCTAATTATTGGCAATCAAGGGCGCAGAGTCTTCACGGTCAGAGTCAGCCTAGCTCCCTTCGCCAGTCTCCAGGGTGTCTCTCTGACCGAGATGGGCCTGGAAGCCCTCAGCCCGACAGGACAGAGTACAGCACGGACACCCTGCACACGGATCCCAAAACTTCAAGCGCTCCTGCTCAAGCTACAAGAAACTGCCGAGATTCCTCCACTCTGTAAGCATTCCAGAACTTGGCATGTTCATCGTCCCGACATGGATATGGCAGTTCGCCCTCGGAGATTTCCAGCAAGGATGAAGTCCACTTCACCTGCCGCGGCTGCTGCGGTTCAGCTTGAGTGACCCCAATCGCTCTCTGGTTCCAGCTTATTCCGTTTTTCTAGAAAATGTGTCTGAATGGACTTGGGCCTTTGCAAGTTATTCATGATTCAATTCCTTTGAGTAGAATCCTCGTCAGGCTGAGCATTTTGATCGCCTTTTGGGGCGTGTTTTCCAATGAGGAAACTAGAACCTGCAGAACGTCCCCAAGCTTTGAGCAAGTGAAGCAGTGGGCAAGGAGGGAGCGGCTTGACGGCAACGCTTGCGGCATTTGACGCCAGCTTTGCCAGTTCTGGAAAAGCTATGAATGCTCTCCTTGCAGATGTGGAGGTTCCCTAAGTCAGGGGTGACATTCTGGGGACCCCATAATAATTATTGTGGTATTTTGGGATCTATACTGAAGTCCCCCTGTTATGGGAAACTACCATGTGCGTGTTAAGCAGCAGCAGGGCGACCCTGAAGCCCCCTGCTTTTGATGGGCTTACACGACTCCCAACGGTGGTTACCACAACTCGTTCAAAGTAATGACCCCACAGGCATTTAGGGCGCAATGGTCCTCAGAGTGTCACAACGTGACATTCATATCTGTCTGAAGCTAGTGTGTATTATAGTTTGTATTATAGGTATATAGGATACATTATCAAATAATATAGTATATTAGAGTATATATTAAAGCATAAATTGTACGTATGAATTATACATACACCAGAAACCGCAATCTTTTGCTTTACAACCGAACCTGGTCCACTGCAAGATACCTTGCAACCATGGAAATACGATGAAGTGTAATATATTCTAGTATATTCTAATACATTCTATTATATCATCGTGTATTATAGTATCTTATAGTTTATTATAGTATATCAGAGGATATTATAGCACATTATGTGGATAATGGAGAAGAAAATGGAAACCAACACACTGGAATAGGGTATATATAGGCATTATATAGGGGTTATATGAGCCATGGTCTACACTCCTAGTGTCCCCTTGAGTAACTGTTATAATGCCCCCCCCAGATAAACCGCCCTTTAAGGAGTTTAGATTATAGCTCAAATAGTGGAGTCAAATCGAGCCGCAACCCCGCAGCACAGCAACGAGAGTAAACCCAACCCCTTAACCCCTTAAGAATAGTTTCTAATTTCTATTCCATTATCCCTATATAAGCACTATATATATATTCCCTATTATAACCCGAATGTATTCCCAGTGCCTTGTATATCTTCTTGAGCTTTGGCTTAGGCCTTTCGAGCATGAGCCGCAAAGCCTCCTGCGCGCTTCTTACACTTGCTTTGGGATTCTACCAAAGGGGGCGGATTTGCCAAAATTAGGGCTACCTTTTTGGGGTGTTATAAGGGTGATAGAGGGGGCTATAGGGTTTAGGGTTTCCCAAAACTAGGGGTGCCTTTTTAGGGTCCCCAGAATAAGGAAAACATGTAGTAGGGCTAGCATATTGGAGCTCCCTAATGACGTAACCACCTAAGAGTTCTCGTTCGAAGCTCTCAACCTCAGCCCTACCCTGAACCGGGTTGCTGTCAAGGAAACCTAAGTTAAGCTACCATAACACACATATGTAGTAACTAATATGGTTTCCCCAAAATAGAGTAACTTGAAGCAAGTTCCTAACAGCAACCCAGTAAAGTGATCAGCCAGCATTGGCCAGTCCTGGGCATGATCCAGAGGTTGCCAAAGCTTTTCCTGCCATGTGGGGGACAGAATTCCATGCTTTTGGGTACCAAAAGCGCCAACAACAACTATTGAGTTTGGGGTTTGGGGAGTAAGGGTTCCAGTTATCCTGTTCCGCATGTTTTCTCCATAAAGAGCTTCAGAATAGAATGATCAGCGGCAGGCGCAAGAACGTGAGGCACTCATACGACGGCAGCTGCCTTCCGGTCAAGGAACCTGAAGACCCCAATCTTGAAAGTCACCCGTAGCCCGGAACCGCTCTAATCAATATTGGCCTATTAGCATCCTGTAAACAGCCAGCAGCAACAGAGAAAGAAGCCTTGATAAGCTGCTGCAGCACGTCAATCGCCTCTGGCGGGCTCTGTACACCAGAATTCCAACCCTTGCTCGACAGGCATCCAAACAGTGGAGAATAAACCCTGAAGCTGTCGCTTCGAGGCTTGCTTTGAAGAAGCCTCCTGGTGTTGCTGCCAGACACCGAGAGCATACAGAAAACCTGAGGCCGTCTCGAGTCAATGCCGAATTCGTTGTCTAATAATAAGAGTACTAATGGCAATAAAAAGAACAGTAGTAACAATAGTCATAATGTTCATGGCACGCCACCGATGCAGATTTGCTTCCTCTCCGAGAGCTCTCGACGCTGTGCAGCTGCCACAACTGCTGCCAAGATCTCTGCGGAGGGCACCTATTACGGGCAGCCGTGAGTAAAGCAGAAGAGTTCCATTATGGTGGCCACCATGGCATCCATCGTCGCCAACAGGCCAAGCTGTCAGCGTGGTAGAGATGCCCAATGCTACCACTTTAACGTGTACGCACAACATTACCAATTGGCCAGTTGGACGCGCCTCCGGTGCATGTTTCGGCTCATCCTCTAGTAGCTTCAAACACCTCAAGATGACCAGCTTCAGTGCATGTGCCGATACAAGACAAGTCGCTGCCACCAACAAGGATTAGGAGAGACTTCTGTCGCACATGCTTCTCAACCATCCCGACCTCTGCCATTTCGCACCTTTAAGCTCGGGCCTTTGGGGAGCCCTTAGCTTGTCCTTGGCCCACAAAGTCCCTCTGTCTGCATTGTAGCCACGCATCTGCACTGGTCCACATGGGCATGTGATGTACCTTCAAAAGCAGCTTTCCGGCCACGGCTTGGATGTAAGGATCCTGCGCAATCAACAGCAAGACGTATGCATCACAAGGAGGCATGAGGTGCCTGGTGGTCCAAAGCCCGAGCGGCGATGGCCCCGACATCTCCAGGAGGCAAGGCTTCCATCGCGGCTTCAGCTACCTGTCCACGGCTTCAGAATCAAACACGTGGGCAGGGGTCAAAATCATGCCTCAGGATCACCATGCACGCTCAGCTTCATGAGGTCCTCCAGAGCACTGGAGCCAGCCTGCGCCAGCCAAGCTAAACCCAGAACCCTACAGCATCCTACAGGAGTGTTTTTCCTGAAGCCAAACCCGCACCTTTACTCTAACCCACGGCTACTCCTCAGGTTCCTGCGTAGTGCAGGCCTCCCCAAACTAACTAGCAGGAACTCCCATATTGAGTCTCCTTTTGAAAGGACTGTCGACTTAGGACAGCTTCAAGCAGTCCACATCTTTGAGGCCGAGCGTCTGCGCACATCAAGGCTCCAGGGACGCTGCTCTGCACCCAGACGTCTGCGTGCGAAAGACATGATCTGAGGGTGGAGATGACCTCTTCGTTGCCTTTGCCCACCTGCGCGCTGCTGCATCTCTAGGCTCCAACAGTCAGCTTTCGACCAAAAAAAAGAAGTGTTCGTCTCTCTTTACGAGTCGCTTTTTGGATGTGTTGTAAGCAGCAGAGACTGCTTTATTCTGTTAGTATACAAGGGGCCCGAATTCTGAGAAGTTGCCACATCAGAGCACCTAGAACGTCAAAGCATCAGTTTGCGATGCCTGTCCCTGCCTTGCCAAGTGCCGTGACCGCAGCCTGTGTCATTGCAACTGACCCAGATTGTATGCACTTGGTGAGCTCGGCGATGACTGCTTGATCTCCCGACTCTCCCGATGCTGTTTCGCCAAGCCTCGGATTCTTTAGGCTGCACATGGCTGCACTGCACGCCTGATGCTGGGTAAGACTTCCAAAATCTCAGCTCCGCAGCTGATTTCGTTGTAGTCGAGGTCTCCCTCCATGCGCTCATGCGCTTGCCCTCACACATTAATTGCACGATCAAGGCCAAGGAGCACGGTCACAGCGGCGATCCTCACCTCTTCCCACGGATGCTGCAACAGGGGCCACGCCTTGTCCTCGCACACGTGCAAAATCATTCGAGCAGGATCTACATTTGCCCGAGTTTACCATGGCAACCCCTCTTCACCATTTGGCTTTCATGCTGGTGACACCCTTGCCTACTCCTCCAGTGTGCCGAGTGTCCACTATGGTCTTGGCGTCATTTGCACAGGCAGCCAGCAACTCGATGGCTGCCCGCCGCACAAAAGCAGGATTTGGCGAAGGCGCCAACCAACGGCCTTGCAACGGACTGGAGAGCAAGGAAGCGCGCACTCTTCGCAGCCAGAGGCCTTGTAGACGACAGGCGGGATCCTTCTGCCCCGCATGTGAGAGGAAGGAGGTCAGCCTCAGTCTTCTGGCGGCCGCATTGGGCCAGTGCGAAGATTCAATGTGCCGAGTTGCTCATCCAAGGTCCTCTCCGAAAAAGACAGCCTGCGAGATGCAACATCTGGCACCGTTCAATACTGTGACACGTGATGGCTTTGGGAAGCCATGCAGCTGGACCGTCAAGAACCAAGAGCTGCAAGAAGCTGTTCAACATAAAACTATGCGAAAGTGATGAGGAAGGCTGCATCTAAATGCTGGCTCCAACAACCCAAAAAGTCTGTATGTATGCAACTGCGAGTGGCCACTACGAGCCATGGTTGCACCGCGTTGCAATGGTAAACTGCCAAGCAGGTCACCCAGAATCAAGTCAGATTCTTCCAGCCTCGTCTCACCGTGGCTGCACATGTGCTTTGCTACTGCCGGGACAGTCTTCTTCCAGTCAAGGTGAGGGTCCCCGACCTTTGTCGACAATTGAAGGACAGCCACTCAAACAATGGTTGTAGCATCACTCCAGCAGAGGACATGTTCCGCACATGTGCGACGTTCTCCACTTTGCGCGGCGTGCTGCTCAGAACTTAGAAGCTTACGAATTTCTCTGATTCTTCTGACCACCCATGGTCACTTGACAGATTTATTGAACGACAACTACCAGCACGAAGGACCACCGGGCTTAGCTCAGGCAGCTCACCAACCAAAAGCGGCCCATCGATATAGGAGCCATGAGCACCTCAAACAGACTTTGGTGTGGTCTCCTAGCTGACCTCATGGAAGCACGTTGCGCATAGCTGGCCAAGGCTCTAAGCTGTCCCAGGCACACCGCAGAACTTCACGAAGTGACGGATAAGCTTGTGGGATGTGCTGCAACAGTCCCAGCCCACATGCCCCAGAGCTGACAAGGCGATCCTCGTCGCCAAGATACGCCGATGAATCCTGTCGCTGTACCTTCAGGCCCCACGGTAGTGCCACCCCACTTAGAACAAGCTCTCCCTGAATCAGAATTGTGACGAGGAGCTTGAGGTTCAAAACTTGATCCAAGACCGCCAGGGCTTCCTCATCACCAGGAGCACACAAGAGCCCAAAGATCTCCAGGGTGGGCAGAACCTGTGGTCGGGCACTGCTGCAGCTTGTTCCTCTGTCTCAACCGTTAGCAGTTAGCAGCTGCGTATGCGATATCAACTCTAACTTTCATCAAAACGGTCTTCTCTGCGCTGCAGGATGTCTCCGATTTCAGAAGCACAGCCCACCCTGCTTCAACATGCATCAAGATCCTGACAGCAGAGGTTCACGAATGTTCTCTTTCGCTGTTGAACAAGGCATCTGGTAACCTGGTATGTTCACAGGCCTTTCTGGGACACAGGGAGCATGCTAATGATGGGCGAATGCCTTTTGTACTCAGATGCCGAGGAGCTTGCCAGGTAGCGTCCTGAAACAGGCTTGTTCAGCAAAGTTTTGTTCCGCGCGGCCTTTAAACTAGGATGGACGTTGTTGAGTAGGAGTGTCTCAAAACCAGTCCTATTCGATCCTTTAGCAGAACCGATATCACCTCCAAGGTACTTAAGCTACCCCTAGGCTGAGATGTTGAGGCCCCTAATGTTGAGAACTCATTTAAAATGGGGGTGGCAATCGTACTTTCTAGCCGGGCCCGAAAAACCCCGGAAAATAGCGTTTGCTTTCTAACAAGTTCGGAGGCCGGAAAGGCCTAAACAAGGTCCATCGGCAATAATCAGGGGGTGGCAATAATTTTATTGTCCGGCCGAAAAAGCCCGATCTTAATAGATTCCCTTCTACTTGTACTACCTGGTCCTACCCCAGATCCTCGGTTTATTATTGGCAACCAAAAACGCGAAACAAGGTCTGGGGGAGGGGGGTATTCTTTATTGGCATTGCAGCATGAAACCCTAAACTCTAAATCCAAAACCCTAAACCCCTGAACCCCAATCCAAAACCCGAAACTCCTAAACCCCGCATCCTAAAACCTAAGCCCTAAATCCAAAACCCGAAAACCCGAATCCCCAAAACCGCTCCTGGCCATCCTTCCGACTGATGAGCTCTTCAAGTTGCTTCTTCAACTTTTGGCGCAAGAGCGTCTTGTCCGTCTGGGCCGCAAGAAGCCCATCAATGGCCTTGAAAGCTCAGAGGGTTTTCCTTAGTGCATTAAGGGAATATATTGTAAAGGGCTTATATTCCCTGATTAACTACTAAGCACCAGTAAGTTTAAAGCTCAGTGGTGGCTGTGCTGTATCTCATCTCCTGTTCTTCTCACAAGCAGCTACTCTCCTTTGGTTGCTAATACACTATAGTACATTATGTAGTATAATGTTATATATCATTGTATATAATAGTATAATACAATCATGAAAATCACATCAAACGGCTTCAAACCGAGCAGCTGCTGACTCTGCAGCCCCGTGCACAACCGCTCAAGTTCAAGCTGCAAGCTGCAAACGGAGTAGGCGAAATTCAAGTGCTACTCAAGCGGCGATCAACATGTTCAGAAATTTTTGGTTCACTGCGGCTTGCGAAACTTAGCGCTCAGCTTGAGGTGGCACTCTTCATTAGAGGGTTCAAGGCGCTTGCAGAGTTCTCCGAGGCCCCAATATTCGATCATCAAAGCTTTTGGTGCTTACGGTGAAAACAGGTGGACTTGCTTCTGTTTCCACAGCTTACGAACCCCAGGTCTTTGCATACGCCATTTTCTTTTCTGCCACTGACTGGCCATCCTTTCTGCTTTTGAGCAATATCTCTGTTCACTTATTCCTCGGACCATATCCCATTATCCTATTAACTTGCTTCAAGTCAAGATTTTCGCAGCCTCATCCTATGCTAAGGTCAGTCGAGTAACAATCTCGCGAACTTCACGGGAGGGGCTCGTGAGGCACCTTGCAAGCAAGTAAACATGCCAGTAGTCATTTGCGTCAGGCACCCGCTGAAGTTATGACTTTTGTTGTTTGTCCACTTCTCCCTGGTTCCCGAGCGCAAGCCAAGATAACCAAGCCGGGCGGAGCCTGATTAGTGCGTCTGCGGCTTCTTCCTGACCCGTCTGCGCAAAGCCGCTAAGGGCTTTGGCAGCCTCATGACGGAGACAGATGAAAGCGTCACAGAATATCTCGCTTTTTGAAGAACAACCAAGTCCGAAAACAAAAATGGCTGCTGAAAGAGAGCAGAGCAGGGCAGCCTGCACCCTGGCGGGCGAGAGCCGCTTCCACTGTTGGCGGGTGTTGCTGAAGAGGCCCCAGCGAGTGCAGCGATACAATGCTGCCAGCACCTGCACCAAGCCAAATCATTTCTGCTTGCAAGTGCACAATGCAAAGGGACTTCGGGGCCACGCAAGGCCCATCATGTGACAGCTGGGGAAGGTTCCGGCAAAAACATCAGACAATATCCGACGCATGACTGTTCAGCAGGCCGCCTGCTCATCGCCTGTCGCTAGGGTCTGTGCTGCTTTGATCGCATGAACCTCAGACAATGAAGAGATAGGAAGAGCCCTGCGAGATTGATCACAGCCCTGAAAGCGAGCTGCACCACACTTAGCCACAGCTCCAGCTCTTGATGATTTCCTAGATGTTAGATTGAATAGGAGATAGCTGGAGGTCAGATCTCTTGGTCCAGCATGCGGTCAGGTGTCGATAAGATCAGGGCTGGCCAGTCCGAAGGTCGCCAAGATGTTCTGCGATGTCAGTAAAAGCGTAACCTCCAGCTGTGCTTTGCTCCCCGCTTGCGGCACCTCACACAGCTTCTGTAGCACCTCCGTATCCTCCAACTCTCGGCTCTGCCACATGAGCTTCTGGCAGATGGGATGGAATTGGGGCTCGCTTGGCGTGCCCTGATCAGCAATGGCACGCTTCAAGTCTCGCACCAGAGAGTCCGACTGCAGTGTCAAATTTAGGACGTCGCCAGACAGCTTTGCACACGCCACTTCCACAACAAACTCATCCGCCATGGGATCGCTGAGCTAGGTCAATGGGATAAAGCTCTGAGGCAGACCCTGCATGGCATGTGATCTGTGTAAGTCATAAGCTTCAAGTGACCACGTTGGCCCGTCATCCGCCTTACGGTATCCGCAGAATTAGCAGCAGCGAAAGCATGAGATTTTTCCAGCGAGCCGGACTTGAGCGAAGCTGCTCCAGCTTAGAGCCCTTCTGCGTCAGCGCATTGTGGATTCTCGCGGGTTTTCACAGAAAGTATCTGCCAGTGTTGCTGCTGCAAGTGCAAAGACGTTCTGAGAAGCCACTGCTGCTTCATTAGCTTGCTAGTGCCGGTTGTCGCGTTGCAAGTGGCAACGAAGAGCCCACTTGAGCATATGTTGCGCAAGCTGACCTGCAAGGGGATATGTTTGGCCCGGATCTTCACTTGAAGGAGGGTTTGTCGCAAGACAAGTTTGGTTTGAGTAAATGTTATGATATGCTTGTGTTTGTCAATACAGAAGGTTGATGAGATTGCCACGTGACTGGTGATCTCAGTTGCTTTGCAACAGCAGTCTCAGCACCGTATGTACAGAGCAACCACCCTGCTCACATTCAGTTGCCAGGGATGGTTCAGTTCAGTCGTCTTCAAACCCCTCCTTCAAATCAGAGGAAGTATCAGGTCTCAGCCATACACCTGGGTTGAGGCCCTGCGTCCTCGTTGTCTTCTCGTTTCTTCTTCTTGCGCTGCGGCAGGATCAACTCCTGGCAGACACACTGCCACTCTTCCTAAACACGACTCCAGATTATCAACAAGACTATGTCGATCAAGACAGCAGTCCAGCCGGCCAGAGACACGCAAGCAAGGTTTAGAGGCATGTGTAGATAATTGACTTGCGACACTCCGCATGCCGACCATCAGCTATGCAGGGTCCTGATTGTCTGCCATGTAGTCCTGCAAGATGCGCTCTTAACCCAGGCCCCTTCGACAGCATGCAGGATTACCCCGGAGCTCACTGCGGGATAAGGCAGGTAGCACTTTTTGCCCGTGTGCCAACTCACCATGCAAACTAAGATGCCTGACCATTGCATGGGAAACCCTTGCATTGCGTTCTGGGATGTAGAACATCTAACCACAATGCTGCACAACAAGAACTATGCGCGCTATCTGTAGCAAATGAAGATGGTGCTTGATTCTGGCATCTAAGAATATGCGCCATCTCATCATCGCCCGGACTTGGGCATGGTGCTGGCTCCCCACCTGCCGCATCACACCATCTTGCTCACCCAGCACACTCTGTACCCTGGCGGTACGCCGAAGATCTCTGCTTCTCCCTCGTGGATTCTTTTCTCAGCAATTCTTCTTGGCGCGGCAGCTGTACAGTGTGCCACGGATCTCTAAGCGGAGCTGTGCCTTTCATGCAGAGGCTCCGCTTCAGATTTCCAACCGCCTAAGCTGAGGCATAGCCTAGAAGAGGTCGCTTCTGGCTAACAACCATTGACCGTTGGGGTCTCACTATGGCTGCCGCTGCACCGGCAGACCACAATCGGGAGGCCTGTGGCCCAATCGCCAAGCATTGTTGCAGCAGCTCTGTAGCCATGCTGAAGCACATGGTTAGTTCACGCTGACAGAAGGCAAGGGCCAAACCCTGCATAGCAAAATGACATGCCCAAACTTGTGCCTGCATTGTGAGTCTCACAGAAGCCACTTCAAGCCCTTGAGCCAGTGTTTGTGCCTGGCACAAGCAGGTGGCGATCAGTGTTCACTCAGGCTTTCCTTTCAACAAGGTTGGCATGTATCCTAAAAGTGGGCGCAACAAATAGCATGGTATGCTACCTAGCATGGGGGGTATAACTTGGCAAAATCAAAAGGGGGTTGGAGCAGCAAAAGCTGATAACGCAACGACTACAATCTGGAATGTCTTCTAGAACATCGGCGCATGACTCCCGCCGGCTCAAAAACTGGGATTGTGCTGCTTAATGTAGATCAAGACCAACAGTCGAACACAGTGTAGGATAATGTAGATCAAGGCATTTTTGCACCACTGCAATGCTTCCTTCGGTGTGTACGCAACGAAACGGCGAGGACAAAAGATCAAAATCGTGCATCATTTCAAGGTATGTCAAGCTGAATTTCTTTCGAGGCACTTATGGCTTGTGATGCTACTAGTTCACATCATAAGCGTGGTGCCAGATTCCCTCCATCCACTCAACATTTCTCATCAAGTTTTCAGCTAGTTTCGAGAGTGGATGGAATCCCAGAGTTGGAGATGAAATCATAAACATATGGGTGCATGCCAGGCAGCTGCTGCCAGTACTCTGTGAGAAGCTCCTTGCGACAGAGCGCTGACGCTGCGATGGATACTGCTGCAGATGCTGACTGTTGCATCGGGAGGCTTCATCCTTGTGACGTGCACAACGCTGCCTTCGCCATGCGGGCACGCGTACAGCAGCAAGCGCTGCCACTTGATTAGATTGAGACGAAAGCTGCACTACATCACCAAGTGCGCAGATGGCTGAGGTTGTCCCGAAATGCAGTCGCCGTCCCTCTCCTGCAACACGACGTGGGCCTCCTGTTCCCTGCCCGCGCTGAGCACATCCACAAATTTCAGCCTTCTTGTGCGGCGCATGGACGAAAGAATTAATTAGCTATGACCTCCTCTTAGCGTGTGCTGTCCCTGCGGATAAGCTGACTAGAACATCCTGGACATAGACCCACAGTTGGCAGAAGTCACTCTCCACTCTCTATGTCACTGCAGAAAAATCCGAGCTGCAACTTGTGCTGGATGTCGTCTGCTATTTGGCCACTTTGCAGCTGTTCGTATAGGACACGCAGGCGAGCATCAATCAGAGCCTCACGCGGTTCAACTCGCGACTGGCTGGTTCCACCCCGGGCTAAACTCCCCATGGCACTTGTTGGGCATGGAGGGATGAGAAATGAGAGCCTTCCGGCCTATTCTGCGCCGTCTAGTTGACATCGCTCTGCTCGCTGCGGAGTCTTTCTACGTGTGGGAAAAGCGAGAAGCAAGGTAGACGGCTGACCTGCCGCCCCTATGTTTTGCACGCTACGAAAACAAACAAACCATGCATTTTACAGTGTTTTTGATCATGTTGTTTACAGCTTACTGATCCCGTGCGTTGCATAAATCGGGGTCAACGCAAGTACTCAAACGTTGCGTTTTGAACTGGAAAATTGGATTTTTTGTCAATTTCTGCTATATGTTTACACGCGCCAGATCCAAGACGTGACATGTGCTTAAATAGCAGGTTTTTGCACGTCGACACGTTGACCAGGAGCATGCGTAAAAAAATGCCGTCTTTAGGGTCGGGGCGGCGGGTCAGCCGCCCGGCAAAAAACAACCAAGACCCAAAATCGCCTCAACCTTACAGCCGTTCCAGCCTGCCGTTCCGGCCTCCGGCGTGCGGCAGCATCAAGCGTTGCACGTAGCACGCTAACATCCTCTGTATTCATCAAACACATGAACCTAGCAAAACATACTTACAGCAAGGCAACCTTGCTCTTGCGGACTGGAAAAGAAAGCCGTTTCGCTGGCAACTCACCCAAAAAGAAAGGCCCGGCACCACAGGGGACAGCACGCAAATACGTCTGTTGTGGCAGAATCGCCAGGGCGGAGCTTCACCGAAAGTTTAGAGCAACTGCAGTCCTGCATAGGTTGGCCTTGGGCGCGACCTCATAGCACATCGTACACGCAGGCCAAATAAGAATTAGAATAGAATGAGAATACTAGAACAATACGAATAATAGTAGCAATGTTAATCATTGAACTCATCATTTTCAGAGCTGTTTCCTTCCAAGGAAGACTTGTGCAATCCAGCGGCCTCTAAAAGCCATCCATCAACCAAACCATTTCAACAAATGCTAGTGCAAACTTTTGGGACACAATGGCTTCGTCTCTCACCCAAAGCGGTCCCGAAGCTCTGACTCGGCTAACAAAACCCAATCTGCATCTCAGCAAGCATGGATGGCAAAGGATCACCATCTAGCATGGTCTTCAAGCACTTCGCTCTAGAGTCCTGAGCAACTGGCGAAGCTGGCAGGCTTTGCACCGATTGCTTGGCAGGGCTGCCTGCGAAGCCAAGAAATCTCACTGAGAGGAACATGTGCAGTACTCCTTGTTGGAACACTCAACTCTCAACTGCTTCTCTGCTTCACGATCCACACGCTCATCTGTGTCATGTGTTGAGCTCTAGGTCCGCATTTCCTATGCAATGACTCCAGCCTTGTTGGGGCAATCCAGGCATTGTCCCCGACCACCAGCATTGGGAACACCCCACACCCTTCCGGTGCTGTCACGGGATGCCTCATCCGGTTTAGCTGGTTAGCCAGCTAGGATGCGAGGACAACTTGTTATGTTCCTGATGACGGTGGGTCGATAGAAGTCAAGGCGAGCGTAGCCAGCTGAAACTTCTGGAAAAGAAGTGGGCGTGACCTAGAAATGGTGAATGATGGCTCGCCGTGCATGTCTAGACAGAGATCATTCCGTCACTGCAAAACATTAGTTTGACTGCCAACAAGTAAAGTAGGACTGTCCTGGAAAACATCCTATGCTCTAGTGTGCCTCCCCCGAAGTGAACAGGATGCCGCCATTTGTGCAAATACCCAAGTCCCAAGTATCAACAGTAGTTTTCATTTTCTTTTCCGTTACCCCAATATCACCCATCATTACCCAAGATTCTATTCGTTTTTTCCCCACACTCGCAGTGGGGTTGC